>VYZV01042205.1:226559-240196 GCA_013401275.1 Pandion haliaetus
GGACCGAGGTGGGCTGCAAGCCAGGCTGGGGCTGCTACTGCTCTTTGCCGGACTGGTTCCAAAGCGCTGGGAACACCTCGGGGCTATGCCCACCGCGCACAGCTGGGATTTGTACTTTTTGCCCCCCCCCCCAGCCTGAACGGGGGCAGTTCTGAACCAAACTTGGTCGCCTTTTGCGGACGTGAAGCTCCAGAGGCAGCTCATCCTCCACCGCAGCAACCTTATGAAACCATCGGGAAGGACAGACAACCAGCAGGAGCCAAACTGGTGGAGTCAACGGGCCGTACTGGAACTGGGTGTGTTGGGGCAGATCTGGCTGAGCATCCCCTCCCTCTGCACTCCCAGACCTGCTTGTTGCTTTGTGGAGGGAGGGGGCTTGCTTTGGCCAGGTCGGAGCAGGAGGAGAACGCAGCTGAGCTCCGCATTCAGAAATCGTTTTGTGCTGAACAGCAGGACAGTGCTTTGGGAAGAAGGTTCCTGCTGGTGCAGTTACCGCTTGTCGCGGGGTATCTTTGGCAAGGATGATCCAGGTTGCAGTAGCCGTCGGTGGGGAGGCAGGATACGCCCCCGGCATGCTCCTGTCCCAGAGAGTGCCCGGTACGCCCGAGCAGCCCAAGTGCTAGAGGGTTGTCGAGGCACAGGGCGGGTACGTGACTGTCCTGCTCGTCCAGAGTGAGCCAACAGCAGAGCTCATTAAAGCGCAGCTCACAAGTCATTGTCATAACATGTGCCTGCCCCTTGCCAGGGTGCACAGTGCCTAAAGAAAACACATTGGATTGCAAAACACAAATGTTTGGCACAAAGAAATACTTTGCTGTTGGTTCCAGACCATGGTGACATTCCAGCCTGAAAGCCCCTGTGTTTGCATTTCTAAGAAAGCCTAAGAGCCACAATTTCTTATCCTTCTCTCCTTCCCTGGCACAGCCAGCTGCCAGCTAGGATGAGGGACTGCGATCCCGTAAGGGGGGTGATGTGACGGAAGGAGGCAGGCGCTGCCGAACTGCCGTGCTGGAGAAAAATCAGGCCTCAGTGCCCAACCTGGATCCCACACCCCGCACAATGCAGGCTGGCCCCGCTATTGTCCAAGGGGGGCAGAAGGGGTTCATAGCAAATATTCTGCTGGCTGAGATTCATCAAGTCAGTGGCTCACTCATGGGCATAGAGTCATCAAAGCGTCCATCAGCGCTAACCGGCACTGACAGCCGCACAGCGGGAACAATGGGGCCATAACACTTATTAATCATATCCCTCCCCATTGAACCCGACCCATCAATCAGTCGCCTTGGTCTTGTACTTTGAATTCCCCGAGCAGCGAGCTGCCGATCCCATGGCTCTCCCAGTGGGGGACCAGACGGAGGGACACACCGTTGCTGGGGCAACCTTGCCACCGTTTCCTGTTTCCCCAGATGTCAGCCATGTGTTTCCATAAGAACTGGGATTGTCCCCAAACCAGATGGAGCCACAGGGCGCTTTCACGGGCACTGCGGCAGTTGTGGCAGCCCCTCGCACACAGATGTTGTCACGTGTTCTCTCATCTTGGCTGTCCCTGTATCCCAGTGGCCGTCCTCGCTGGCCTGTGTCTGGTCTTGCTGGCCTGCGTGGTAGCGCAGGAGGAATGAGCAGGTGCTTCTAAGAGCCTCCAAAACGCAGTGACTTCTCACAACAGCTCATGGCCAGTCTCTGTCCCACCTGTGGATCTCCAGCTGAGGGTGCCACAGAGCACTGGGATGGGGATACCGAAATACCTCTGACATCCTTCTTCACAATTTCCACCCACAGTGGGAGTCTGGATATCCATTCTATAAAGCCTTGGGCCTGTCTGAGAAACTCTAAGTCTGATCCCTCAAAGCTTCAGCCCATCTGCATCAAGTAGTCCAGGGTTAGGCTGAGTAACGCATCAAAGTATGGAAGTATGAGGTCTGATTAAAGCTTTTTCAAAACAGGCTTTTTTTTTTTTTTTTTTTTTTCTTTTTTCTTGGCCCCTTGGCTTTGGAACCATTCCCTCCATGTGCTTGAGACATATGCAGAGCACATTGCATGGGAAATTGCACATGCTCCCCACATGGATGGCTTCAGAGCTCCCCAGGGAGCAGAGGGCAGTCCAGAAACAGTTGGAAAGTGCTGCCAGTGCTACTGTTGACTTACTGAGCGGGGCTATGGCCGCTTGCTCTCCATGCCTTTGTGCTCCGTGTCAGAGGCTGTGGGGAATTCACAGCCCATTTTATCACACGAAGGATCTGCCTGTTTTCCATTCAGCCATCCGCCTTCCTTTGCACTTTGTCCTTTGGGCTGCCAAGGCTCTCGTTCAGAAGACGCTTAAAGCCTCCTTCCCCAAGGCCACATGGGCAGGCTGGCTGCCGGGACCTGCAGAAAAAGGAAACGCGTGCAGCAGGCTGGAGGCAGGCAGCTCAGATAAATAAGAGATGTCCTTGCTGGAACCTGTAGCCAGTTTGCAAGTGTTCCTTTTGTTACAGCAAAGGATTTGGCCCCACTGAAGGGATCTCACCATCCACCTCTGCTGAAATCACCTAGGCAGAAATCTGTACGCGTGAACTGAAGCCAAACTGAAATGCTGGGTCCAAAGCTCAGAACTCAGGAGACAGTCCCGCATCCAGAAGTTGCACCTTGGCCATATCTCGTGTTGGGAGTGTCCCAGGAAAAGACAGGCCTCCAGACTCCTGCCAAAGTTTTAAGGGCTCCAGAGAGCAGCCCTGAGGCTGCTCACCCCTCCCCTTGTTCCTTATGGAAAGGCTGCCTCCCCAGTTGCAGGGCTGGAAAGCTGATGGTGAGGGACACACGTAGCCTGGGCTTGCAGTCTGGTTCCATCTCCGAGTTACTGTTTTGCTCTTTCTCTCTTTCCTCCAGCCAGTTGCCCTGGAAGGACAGGACTCAAGAACAGGCGCTCCCATGCTGCATGCAGGGCTGATGGAGCCGAGAAGTCCTCGCCCTGCTCCTCTTACACAGACTGCCGGCTGCGGAGTGGTGCCTGCTGGCAAACCACACCTGGAAGAGGCTGGCTTCAGGCGATGCTCAGTCTCTGCTGATAGGTACAAACATTTGCAGTGCTGAACAGTGTAAAAGGTGGGTGTCAAGCAAGCTGAGGAGCAGGCTTTAGCACCCAGCACCACGTCCTCCCAGTCACGAGCAGGGATGCGTGCGGCCAAAGGGCTTGTGAGTCCTGGGTGGAAACAGAGCTGCTGAACTAGTCTGGCTCTCCTGCCCGAGGCAATGCTACCTCCCGTCCCCTTCCCCGCAGCCCAGATCCCCCTCCCAAAAGGAGCTTCCTTCACCTTGATCTTCAAGGAAGGCGGTTCCCAGGTTAACTGGCCTTTTTGTGCCTGGGGAGCAGACGGTGCGAGCGGCCAGCGAAGCAGAGCTGCCCTTGCCCTGCAAGCAGGATTAGGGCTGGGGAACAGGTGGCTAATTCCCCCCCGCACAATGCAGCGTGGCGACCCAGGCAATGCTGCTGCTGACCCACGGGCCACAGGAACATGTTAACAATTTCCAGGTCAGTGGAGGGAAGGAATGGCAATTTTTTCTGCTCCAGAGGATAACAGGATATGGTTTTCACAGCCCCCACCACAGCCCAGAAGGCAGATTCAAGGAACAGTAATGTTACCTTCGCCTTCCTTCACCCTCACCCTCAGGAGAGCCAGACCCCTTCATGTCCCCGAGCGTGAGCACAAGCCCTGCACACTGGTCCCAGGGTGGGAAAGGCCCCGCACTGCCTGCACACCAGCCATCCCTGCTGTTCAGAGCAGGGCAGGTGGAAGGCAGAGGCAGCACAGAGAGACGCTCCTGAACACCCCATCCGCCCAAGATCCACCACCTCTTCCTCCCAGAGATCTCACGGGGCTGACACCTTCATGGTATCCAGACACCGGCCGGTGTTAGCATCGTTCCCACGGAGCCACTTGCTGTGGCTGCAGCCACCGCTCTGACACATACCTGTAGCTTGCACTGTAGCTTGCCAGGACGCAGCCTGCATCCCCTGTCCTTCTGCTTGTAGCGGTTACAGATTTCTCCAGGTCACATTCCCACGGAGCCCTTGTAAAAAGCTCTTTCATTTCCACAGGCCCTTCACGCTTGAGCTGGCAAGCGGCGGCGAGGCCAGTGCTGAGCCTGGTCATTATGTCTCCCTCCTTCTGGTTTCTTCTTTGGAAGGAGCTCTTCTGAGCAGGCAGGGCTGAGGAGCAGAAGGAAGTTTCTTAGCGAAGGTGAAAAGCAAAGACAAAAATAAACATTACTCCATTTCCTCATTTTGCTTTACTCTTATGCCAGAATGTCTGCATTTGCTGGGATTCACGAGGGTCCTGTCCCACTGGGCCACCATGCATGAATGTTATTATCCTGTTGGCTGTGAAATAGCTTTGTAATACTCCTCAGCAGCAGCAATATAACAGTGAGGCTCAGAGGAGAGCTAGTGAGAGCTGGTCCAGTTTGAGCATGCTGACAGGTGACCCCGGGTACCACAAGTCCTTTCCCTAGATTTGCTTCAACTATAGTGTACGTCCACACGCTTTCCATCCCTTGCTCAGCCTGCAGGCACGGTGGGGCAGGGGCTCTCTCCGACTCTAGTCATACAGTGCTTAGCCTGGGGCAGGGGGAAACAAGGGATTATTCCCATCCATATCAGTCTGAGGCTGCAAGCCAGCAGGCCACAAAGGCAGGACAAGGACAGCCTTCTCCTGGCACCAGGACAAGTGCGTGGAGCCTCTCTGCAGGGCCTGCCCACACGTGGGCAGGATCCCAGGGGGACTGCAAGGACAGACGCTTCCCGACTTCTGTCTCATATAACCTGCTGATAAGGGCGCAGCGGTGGTTTCTTCAAGCACTTTCTGGAGCAAGTGAGCTTAAACAGTGCCACTGCAAGGTCATGGCCTGCCTCTGCCCTGCCTGATGCCTGGCTCAATGGGGCTATGACACCTTTATCTCTCCAGCCATCCCACTCTCCAGAGTAATGTGGAAAGAGAATACGGCAGTGAGAGAAGGTATAAGGAGATGGAGACACCCTGGGTTCAGTTCCTAGCCCTTGCTGGCCTGCTGTGCAACCTCAGCTACTCTCCTGTGTGCCTCTTCCCCCCCGCCCGGAAAGCAGCAGTGGTGATACTTAGCTCCAGTGAGTCCTGTGGCAGAAAGAGGTGCTGGAAAAGGACCAAGCAGTAGTTCTCCTCCCATGCACTACGTTCCCACACTCATTTCTCTCTCTCTTTTTTTCCTCTTAATGAGATTAAGTGAGAATAAATTATGCAGAGCCCACCCCTCTCTCCTCACCCCCACCCCCACGAGGCTGCCCTGCGTGGTTTCTAATTGGAATCATTAATAGGGGTGGGGGCAGCCTTGCTGCCACAGTGCTTTAACAATCAGAGCTGTCAGCGAGGCCCTCGGTGCTGTTAAAGTGTCCCAGAGCTTTTGTCCCCGGGCAGAAGGGAGCCCCGGACTTAAGACCACTTTCCCTTTGTGCTGGGAAGGGGGAGCGGGAGGGAAGGCTCTCCTTTCCCTGCGTTGTCCCTGGGACCACCAGGAGAGAGCGAGGGGAGATGCCACCAGGGCCTCCTCTCTGGCCAGGTGACCCCCGGCTTGGGGGGGGGCGGGATTTTGCCCGGGGCTCCGGACAGGCGAGGGCTGGCTAGGAGCACTGCCCGCTCCCGTCTCCCTCCATCCTGTGTTTCTCCACGGGATTTCAAGCTCAGCTTGCCCTCGCCAGAGGATGAATACAAGCAGGTGGCTGCTCCTGTGCCCCGCTGGCTGGCCCTCCCCGGGTCCGTCCTGGGGGTGGCACGCAGCAGCGGCCGTCCCTGCCACGGCCCCTAATGAGCAGCAGAAGGGGGCACGTCGGGAGCGGATGTGTTAACGGTTTCTGGTTCAATGGAGGGAAAAATCCCCACAAAGGAAGGTGTACAAATATTGTGGGAAATCTATTGGCCCCTTAATATTTGATGAAGGCCCGGGCCATTCAGCCAGGGTGAATTCCGCAGCAAGGTCTCATTCAACCAGCATCAATGGGAAACTTTTAATTGAGAGGCACTTCATTCAGGGCCTGTGGGTCATTCAGTGTGAGGGGCTTTCAGGGAGAACAGAGAGCCATGTCTTTCCAAGTTGCACCAGAAGAAAAGCCACTGTTTCCTGCACTGGGAGCTTGAATGCTGAGGGCTCTAATCCCCCCAAAGGGAAAACTGATTCCATTTTTTAAAATTCATTTCTCAAATAACAAAAAGGGAGGAAGGACAAAAAGGGAGGTGGTAAGGGATGGGGCTGGGCAGGGGAGCACTGCCCGGCAGGGGTGGCTTCATTGCCGGGAAAAAGGCCAAACACCTCTGGATGCCCTTCCCCGGGGAGCAATCCCTCTCCCCGCTCAGAGGGGCTGGCTGCTCTCTGCCAGCACTCACCCGGTTCAGTGCCCGGGCACCTCCAAGGCTCATCTGCCTGGGGCTACAAAGGAGAGGAGCATGCCTGGGCTTAAGGGAAGTCGTTCTCCAGCCTCGGAAGTCAGCGCTGACATTTGTCCTGTACAGCTGGATGGAGGGGATGGAGGGGAAGGGGAGGGAGAAAAGGTCCCAATCACTCAGGGACCCAAGCCTCTGCCGAGCCTTTTATTGGGGCCACAACGGCGGCCTTCCTGACCCCGCTGTCACGGCAGCTCCCTCGCTTTCTCCTCAGAGTACCAGCAGCCCGAGAGTCTGTCCCAAGGCAGAGCATCCAGCCCTGGTCCCACACAAGGGAGTGCCAGCCACCGCTGTACGGAGATGCAGTTGTTCTCCCTTTGTGCCCTGTCCCCAGTGGAGGCGGGTGCCCCTGGCTGGAGGACCGCAGAGGGTTGCTCATTTGGCAAGAATGTTTTGCTTCGCTTCAGTCTTTTCTCTCCACTTTTGAGGGGTGGGAAGTGTGTTGCAGGAGGCATGGGGGTATTGCTGCCTGTTCCCCTTTTTGCAGTATGGTACAGCATCTGGGAGCAACCAAAGCGACAGCCAAAGGGCAGGACAGGCATCTCTCCCCCAAGCGAAGGGACACGAGGGCACCATCAGCCTGTCTGTGCAGCCAGCCAATCTGTCTGCCTGGGCACACTGCCTCCGAGGAGCAGGAGGTTAAAGCTTTGATGCACGAGGAGGGAGCCGGAGCCTTTGCTTCAACTTCTAAGAGCTTTGGAGCAGGATTTAAAAGGCAGCTTCCTCCACCCTACCTGCCGCAAGAACGTGCAGTGCAGAACGGCGTGTCAGGGCAAGGAGAGATTTTAGCTGCTCAGCCCTGGGGTCAGGATTTCTGGGGGCCTAGACCCCACCAGTGCTTTACTTCACAGCCGCTAAGGATCTGCTCCAGACATGAGCACCAAGGGCCTGGGGAAAATGCACCCCGTGACTCTCCTCCTGCCTGGGATGGAACTTGCTTTCCCCAGCTGTTCTTGCACTGGGGCAGGGTGCCTACCTGCTTCTGCACACGAGGTGGGCACCCCAGGGTGCAGCTGCAGGCTGTGCGGGTCAGCACCTTTGGAGCACTGCACCGGGCAGCGAGCTCACCCCCCAGGATCTCACCTAGTGCCCCTGCAACAGCAGCAGTGACAACATGGGGACCTTGACGCCGGGGGGCTGTTATCCCTCCTCCCCATTAGTCGCCTGCATTTGAATCTGCCTTCAGAGTGTAAGAACATACATGCTTTTAGGCAGCGTGAAGAACTATATTTGTCTCCTCGCTCTGTCCCTGGCGTGCCTTCGGACGCCTCAGTCTTGAATGCATCATTTAGATATCACGCTTGTGGGAAGAGCCAAATGACAAGGAGATGGGAGCCCGCATCCTTTTCCCCCTCTGACTTTTTTTGAGGGTCCCTTCTGGGACACACAGCACCCTTTGCATGACCTCCTTTCTTGTCCCTCCCCCTTTGCTCCCAAGCTATAACAAGGCATTGCAATAAGTTATAGTGGCAGCTGGGTTAAAAATGTGCTTTTCTAAGGCTAGGTGTCATAAACTCACAATAGCCTGGGCTGAGGGGGACACCCTGCCCCGCCGCTCTGCTCTTCACTCCCCCGGCTGTAAAGAAAGATGAAGAAGGAATTAAAGAGTGGTTGGAGGGGAGGGACACTCCTCATTATGTCTCCTACGCTGCGGTTTCCAGGGAGACAGCTCCTAGTGCTGCATCCCTCTCCCATCCTGCTGCGGCCCTTTGCAAGTTACAGTAGCGGCTGCTGCTGTTTTCCCTCTGTTCCCAGCTGTCTGCCAGGCGCTCTCCCAGGGTCTCCGGCCCAAGGTGGGCTTGACACCATATGGAAGAGAAAAGAGCCCCCCCAGTACATATGACCTGTTTGGAGGGGGAAGGAAAGGGAGGTCGAGTTCATGCCTATAAGGAGCCAGGAGGGACCGACACGCACTGACAGCGTTACATACAGATAAACTAGGCTCCTGCTTTTTTTCTGTAAGTGGTGCAGAGAAGCCCCGTAATATTTCCAGTGCTGGGTGATATGACTGTGATGGGAAGTCATTAAAACGCCCGTAGATCAGACCACGTGCTATGATCTGTGATCTTTTGGGAAGACGAGCCGGTGGGAAGCATATAGCCACTGCCGATGAGCCAGAGCTCCTCTTGCAAATGTGTCACAGCCAGCAGCGGGAGTGAAAGATTCGGGCACGCTGACTGTGAGAGGGGACCAGTGCCCCAAGAGCAGGAGTAGGGGTCGGGACTCTTGCAAGCTCTCTTACCTTTCATGGCCTCACTACACCTATTCAAAGTGTCTCTGGACCTACAGGAAAAGACAGGTCAGGCTTCCAGGAGCCCAAGGACTATGAGTAGGTCACATCATATGTGAAAGATGTAAAAGGGCATCCCTCTGCTCTGGAAAATATTGAAAGGTTCACAAATGGACAGAGATTGCAGACCTCCTGTGCAGCCCTACCTGAGTTCTAAATTAGCTAGCTTGAGTAACCGCAGCAGCAACCAAGTGCCTGTCGTGCAGGCAAATCCAGGGCCCTGCATGGAAACACAGAAAGCCAGAAAGTGCATTAATGATACATTAATTAAATGTAATTTACTGTTTTTTTTTCTCTGCATCCCCCAAAGTGCCACTGTATTGGTTTGAACTGCCTGTGCGGTGTATCACCACACAGCAGCCCACACCGAGAGCTGGGCATAGCTTTAGTGCAGATCATGTTCGTAGAACAATAGCAGGACGTCTTGGTATGGCTGTGGCCACAGTGGTTTCAAATTTATTGGTATGCGCATGCACAGAGGTAAGATTATATACATTAGAACAGAGCAGTAGAGACACGCCTGATTTATCCCTCATCCATACTTGTGTGTTTCTGTAGAGAACATTTTTAATAACAGATGCCTGAATACAGCAAAGTCATTAGTGGTTACTGATGTATCTTGTATACACGAGTTTGTTTATGTATCTATTAATGAAGCAGCGATACCCAAACTTACAGCTGAGAGCTGACTTCTCCATCACATGCACAGGCTCAGGAGTGTGCCACGGAGTAGGGCAGTCCAGAGCATGGCTCAAGCCCCACTTGGGAGCTGTTGCTTGAAGCTTGACCAGCTGCTGCTTTGGGGGCTGAAATCTCTTGCATGCCGTGCACCTTCCCCTGCCTTGCAGAGCTTGTGGGCACCCACGGAGGGGAACCTATGGGGGGGGCCTCTGTAGGAGGATCCCAGGCAGCCGCCACCCGCTCTGGCCACCCCCGGGTACCTCTGCTCCAGGTGCCACAGGAAAGAACCACAACTCCCAGCATGCCCAACATGAGCACGGCATGCCCAGATGGGCTCCCAGACCAATTCCTTTACACATGAGCACCCAGTCAGTTCATGCATGAGCACCTATTCTGTACCCACATGAGAGCCCAACATGCTCATGCATGACCACCCAGCTGATTTATGCATGAGGGCCCAATTAGTGCACACACAGCACCTGATTAGTTTCATGCAAGAACACCCAATTAATTTATGTTTGATTGCTCAATTACGCCACACATGAGCACCCAATAAGTTCACATATGAGCTGTTAGCTCATGCCTGAGCTCCTAATTAGAACATGTGTGAGTGCACATTTGCATCACACCTGAGCACCCAATTAATTTATGCATGAGCGCCCAGTAGCATCATGCCTGGGCACCCAATTACATCATGCATGAGTGCCCAATCACCTCTTGCATGAGCGCCTGATTACTACCTGCATGACTGACCAATTATTGATGCATGAGTGCTCCGTTAGCGCACACCTGAGCAGAGGATTACCTCACGGCTGAGCGTTGTGTTGGACACACAAGGCAGGTTTCAGCAGCTTGGAGGTGACGTATGGGAGAAAGGCATGAAATGCACGTTGCCATCGCAGTTGCGTCCAGTCAGCTCTGAAACAAATGTAATGCCCCACCACATGCAGAAACATCAGCCCAGCAGAGCACAGACAGATTGAGGACTGTCAGCCATGGCGGGAGGAAACTCTTGAGGAGACGCGCGAGGAGGTGCAGGGAGATGCTGGAGGACATGCACGGAGAGAGATGGCGGAGGAGACCTACTCAAAAAACCAACTACTGGGGAAAGTTTAAGGAGGGCAGAAGTCTTCCCAGAACAAGCTAAAAACTATGCCAGATTTCTCCGTATTTCACTTTTCTTCCTCCTCTGTAGGTGGGATGGGAGAACATCTTCTGGTGATCGAGTGATAAACGAGGCCTCAGTCCCCTAGATCCACAGACAGGCAGAGTTCACACGCAGACCCCGAGAGCTCCCTTTGCTTCCAGCTGTGACATTGCAAAGAGGAGCTGTCATTTAGCAATCCAGGCATCCACTGAGCAGCTCTGACCAGCTTTTGTATTGCTCTCTTTTCTTACTTTTCCCTCCAAACACCTTTGCCACAGCTCCCAGGCAGATATTAACTTCATTCTTTCTTTGGGGACACTCCAGTGAGAAAGATTTATCTTGTCCTCGCTGCCTCGGGACCAACAAGAGGGGTCAGACGGACAGCCTGACTAGCACACGCTCACCCCATCTCCCCTCACCAGAGCTCTCTGCGCAAAAGGGGATTGCAGCTTTAATGAAGTCGGGATTTACGCAAGTTAATCTGGAGGTGACCTGTCTGCGTTAAGCAGGTTGACATACACCCGATGCCTCCCACCGGATTTTGTCTTACAGCTCAGTACACATACCCCGAGGGGAAGTCTGGCCTGCGGGCCGGCAGAGAGGAGAAAGGGCAGGAGCTGTCAGTCGGCCGAACGCCCAGTGCAGCCCAGAAACCTGTGTGCACGGCCAGCACACCTCCCCGTGCAGGGAGCTCAAGAGGTGCCCCAGGGTGTCCCCCGCACCGAGCACCAAGCTGGTCCTCCAGCCATGAGGGGAGCCTCCGAGGTAAGCGAAGAGTCTCTTCAGCCATTTTTACTCATCGACACCTGGGATCAAAGTCCTTTTTGTCCCAGGAGGTCTTGGGCCATGTCCAGGGCCCATAACCCACCTCCCCAGCAGTCACCAGCGGCAGAGGCCAGTTAGGACACCCTCTTGACTGTTAACACTGATGGATAGAGCAAGTCATTCATCAAATCTCCTCCCCAAATTAATCCAGTGTTGAGCTCCTCTTCTGTTGCCAGCACAAGGGAAAGCCCCCAGCCGTCCCAGCTAGTGGAAATGAAGGATTGCCCTCCTGGCTAGCCTGCGTGGGAGAGGGAGCATAACACCCCAGCCACTCTGGATTAGTGCTTGCCTGGGAACCGGGCAGATAGGTAAGCCTGCCCAGACCTAAGCAGCTCTGCCCAGGTTCTTCAGCAGAGCTCCTGGATTTTAAACCAGGAGGAGCCCTGAGTCTGGGCTTGGCCAAGCCCCTCAGACCCCGTGACAGGGCAGGCCTCAGTTTGGACCAGTTTGCCCAGTGAGGAATCAGCTGTATGCACAGAAGCGTGCGCTTCTCCAGTCATTTGCTCCAAACATACAGACACTGGGGCAGAAAAGCATGAGGAGTGTCAGGGCAGGCAGATGCAGGGGCTGCGTGCCCAGCAATTACCTCAATTTCGGCTCCCCTGGAAGCAGGTCATGCATCCTCTGCAAGCTTCCAGCGATGCACAGGGGCCTGGGAAGGGAGGTCTGGGCGAGCCAAAAGCCGACCGGTGACAGCCACCAAAGGGGTCACTGGAAGGAGAACAAGAGCGAAGGGAGACAACGGAAGGCTGCTGGAGGAAAACGGGGCAGGGAAAATAGATAAATACAAAGAGCATGAGAGAGAAAAACAGGGTATACAAATGCTAAAAAAAAGGAACAAGAGAGGATGAAGGAGGGAAAGTAAGGCAAGCAGAGGAAGAGATAAAGAGCTGTGCCAAGTATTCCCCATCTTGTCCTTTAAGCCCTAAGCTGATCCAGCGGAGGCAGGTATTTACAGGACCGGCTCAGCTTTCCCAGCTTGCTCCCAGTCTTGGCACAAAGGCCAAGAGTAGATGAAGAAGAAGGACAGAGAATGGCAACAGGGCCCATGAAAGCCCCCGACAAACCCCATTGACATGGCGGTCCTGTTCCCATCTGTCAGCAGCCACTCAGTGAAAGGGTGTGAAGGGGAGGGGGGCAGGCGGTGTGAATCAAGGGCTGACACAAAGAGGAAGAGACTGATTATGCTGTTATTTCTCTACTTTCAAACCCCATTAGGGGACATGCCGGGCTTTTCTCAGGGTCTTTGGGATGCTTAAGCTGCCCATTTAGCAGCGGGAACGGTCCAATTAAAAGAAAGACAAAGGAGGAGCCCAGCCTGTCTTAATTGAAATGGGTTTCAGTCTAATGAGGATTAGGTTCAAGAACAGACCTAAGGGAGCAATCCAATACCCATTACCCTCCTGGACTGTACCACCGCCAGGCCGCTGGCCATGCCGCACCAGCCTTTTAACCAGCACACAGCATGGCAGACCCTGCACGCTAACAGCCTGGTGCGACGGGAAGGAGAGCAGCCCCTTCCCCAGCCACTAGGCCCAGGGCCAGCGGCCCAGGCCTTCAGAATTTGCACTTGCCCGGCTATTTGGAGGTGAGCATCCTGAGTTTACCCGTCCCAGAGCTGGGCACGCTGTGCGTAGCAGGGAGGAGGACAGTGGGCTCGAAGAAGGAGCGTTGCCCACCTCCCCTCGCACCCTGCCAGCTCCCCCGTGCCCTGCAGAAGTGTCATGCCTTCGCCGGGAAGCTTTGGCTGCCGCTCTGGGGTCTGGGAACAGGCTGAGGAAGGGTCAGCTTCCCCAGCCCAAAGCTCAGCCTCGTCCAGCCTCTCCCTCGCCTGCAGCTTTCTCACAGCAGAGCTTGTGGACAGGCAGGGCTTCCCCTGGCTCCCCATCACAGCGGCTGGTCCCAGCCTCCTGCCTTTCCCTCCCACGTCACCCTCTGCACACCTAATCCCTTTGTTGTGAGCTCTACCCTGCAATCACCCACACCTGCATTTTCAGGAAAGTCCTATTTAAACTCCGGGTGGAATGTGCACAGCGTTGCTTCAATTCGCAGGCTTTTAATTACTAAAATCCTGCAAAATCTCAACTCTACAGCTGTGGAATGAGATTACATATGGATATATATAAAGCTTTAGCGTTGTCCAAATTAGGTTGGATTTTCACAGGGATGGCAAAAGCCATATCGCTGGTACAGGCTTCTTCCTCCTTCCTCTCCCCTGTCTAGGTGTAAAGTTGGAGAGTGCTGTAAC
>VYZV01042205.1:244028-265665 GCA_013401275.1 Pandion haliaetus
TTTAGGAGGGGCCTTTTTTTTTTTTTTTTTCTTTTTTGAAGTCTGTGGCTCCTGCACTGAACGGGCTGGGAATTTCCACCCTCTGGTCCTGAGTTAATGGATCCAGCTGTAAAGATACTGAACGTTCTGGTCCAGGTTTTGCTTGCTCAGGTCTGTCCCTCATTTCATTGTTAAGGCAAGTGAAATGTGACAGATCTAAAAGTGAGACTCAAAGCAAAGCTTGGTGGGGAAGAACCTGTGGAGGTTTGAAAGCTGAGTAGGAAGTAAATGGAGCTGCAAAGCTAAGTTTGTGCTCTACAAAAAACTCTGCCTTTTCCAGACCTGTTTTAGTTCCAAACCACTGTCGGTCGCAGCCCCTAAATTATAGTCAAACAGAAATTTTGAAACTCGAGGACATGGGAACGCACCATCACTGATAATATACTGTAATACAAACAATACAGCAATGCCAGATAGAGACACTAAATACTGCAAAGAAATGAGACACTCTGCAGCTTTTTCAGAGCGCTACCACCTGCATTATCATCACGCTGAGCTCTCCCCAGCACCTCCATTTCCCTTTCCCAGACATTCCCTGCCCGATTCCTCCCAGCCACAGAGGCTCCGGGATGCGGGCACCCAGGAGCCGGTGCTGGCCATCCCGTGGGCAGCGCTGCAGAGGGAGGGTGTCCCCCCTGCCAGCCGTGTGGCCGCAGTCCCGCTCGGCCCTGTCTCCTGCTGGGGCTCCGGGAGGAAGGCTCCTGCCTGCCCCAGCCTAGCCGAAGCACCGGCCTCCCAGTGCAGGTGTGCTCAGCCCACTCTGTTGCTGGTCTGTTCACAAGCCTGGTGGGGACCATACCCCCCCAGCCTGTGTACCCATGGGAGCAGGGGGGAGAGGAAACTGCTCCCCTGACTTTTATTAGTAGAGGTTAGCTAGCCAAAGGGCCAGCCGAAATGCAGCTAGGTGCCTGCTAGGTGTAAGGGTGACTGGTCACGGAGCTGGCCGAGACAGGATTTCCAGCATTAACAGCAAAAGCCAGCCACGCTCAGAGGAGCCGGTCTGCTCAGAGAGCAGCGGTGGGCAGGCTGTGGCTGCCCCGCCAGAGCTATTGGATGTGACCATCAAAGAGAGCCTCTCCGCAGGGTGACAGTCACACGGCTTTTCTCCTCAGGGCCTCCCTCTCCTGCCACTTCGCTTCCTCCCAGCCCGTGCACGCTGGCAGCTCTGGCAACTCTACCCGTCTGCCTCATCCAGCTCCGCTCTGAAGCCGAAGCCTACAGGCAAGGGCGAGCCATGGGAAACTGCAGCCCGGGCTGCCGGCGCCATGGCGGAGAGTCCTGCCTGCTGCACCCAGCTCCCATCCCCGCCGGATCCCGGAGGTCGATGGGATTGAAGGGCCGGACGCTCAGCTGGGCAAGCGGGCGCAGTGCCACCGAAGGCAGCCGCCAGCTGATGGCCAAAGCGATCGACGTATCCACAGCCCCGGCTGGCCAGCGGAAAGCTGCACGCGTGCCGCTTGCACGGGGACGAGAGCGGCCGGCCTCTGGCTTGGCCCATCTGCACGGTTGCCAGCAAATTAGCCCCGCGGGTCCTCGACGTCAGCCTCAGCGCTGGCACTCGCCGCCCATCTGCGTGGGTTTGCAGAGCAGACGACTGCAGCCGTGGCGGGGGGTGGTGGTGGGGGATTATCAGCTGTTGAGGAAGCTGCATGGGGCGGGAAGGGGCCCTGATCCCCTATCGCTCAGGCAGCAGCCCTATCACTGGTTGCCTGCCAGGCTGGGAGGGCGGGTAGGGCTGACTCAGCAGCTGGATGGAGCCTGATAATGCAGCGTTATCGCCGAGAGACCCGATTTGGTTGATTGTTGTCTTGGATGCTTTCCAGATCTTGATACTTCAGGGAGCTGCAGTGACTCACGGGGCGCGTCGGGAGGAGGGCATGCTTCCTGCAGCGTGTTTCGGTGTAGATTGCCCCCGTTTCAGTAAATGAGTAAATTTTATTTATCGCAGTCGTGGTGTGCTGCCTGCCACCATCGCGCATCCGAGGGGAGCGTGCCTGCCTGACAGAGACATTTCGAAATTGATGCTGACACGAGCCCATATTTCAAGCCGCAGCGCAGGCGCCAGGGGATCAAACAGCCACCTCCCTGTTTCCATTTGTGCAGTGAAGGCAGGGATGTTGCATGTGTCCCTGTGTGACATTTATCACTGAGTGAAGGCAGAGCACCCCCACAACACGTTCTCAGCCTTCTGGAACATCTCAGAGGACCTCAACTCTGCCTGCATGTCCTTTCTGCACGTGGTGCTGCTCTCTAGTGAAAGGGCTGGATGTTTGTCCTGCGGCTGGCTGCCTTTTGCCTGCCTCCAGGCAGGGTTTGCATGTTCAGTAGTGAGAGATACATGCAGAAGTCCTTGATCTGATGAAAGCACAGACCCTCTCCTGTGGGATTCCCCTCTCAGGTTCTCTCACGTAAAACCAGCGCTGCTCTGGGATAAGCCAAGTGGTCTGAAAGTACTCCAGTTTGCATAGCAGCTGGCTGACTCACAGTCAGGAGCAGGTTTGCTGGGAAATTGGTTCTTCTGCACCTGCTTACAGGGGGCAGTACCAGCCTCTGATGCCCTTCCATTGGCCTGCCTGCATGTCAGCCCTGTGGCTCCTGAGATGCAACCAGCTTGAAAACTCCCCAAGGATGCCCTGGGCAGGGACACTGGCAAGAAAAGCCTTCCAGGAAGGCTGGTATTCACAGCCCCATCCCTCCTGCCCTTTCTCCCACAGGGCAAGATCTGAAGATGGGTTTTTGCATGTGCTGAGCACATTCCTGCTGTTACCTTATCAAATTTCATCTCATCGATCAGAGGAACGACTGCTAGCCAAACTCAATTTCTTCTTAATGCATTTCTGGAGGAGAGAAGTGTCCTAGCAGGAGGTGCCCAGCCAAGGCCTCCCCAGTCCCATGACTCTGCTCCGCACTTCCCAGCAATGCTGCCAGTGTGCCCACATCCTCTTGCATGCTCCACATAGGGTGGCTGGCACGTCTTCATCATCCTTGCGATGTGTGGCAGTGCTACCCTGAAGTGCCAATCCTGAAGAGAGTCCTTATCGATATGCAATTATTGTGCTCCCTCATGTCTTTTCTGTCCAGCCCCATGTGGGATGGTGAGCGCCGGGGTTGTGGAGCTGCAGCTACAAGGAGCCACAACAGGATGGCTAAAGGGGGCTTGTGAAAGCTCTGGCAGTCGGCAGCTCTCACCCCTCATTAAACCCTACCTGGGAAAATGGGTTCTGCTTCCCAAAGCAGCATCTGTGAACTTGCTGCTGTGGAAGCCACGAGCCAAACCCTTTGAAGCTCCCCTGGGCTCAGCCAGGGGATCTGTTCAGTCCCCCCAGAAAGGACCCAGCTCCTGAGAGAGCAATTTGCAGAGCCCATTCGCTTCCCAGCTGGGTCAGCCAGGGTTTGCCACTGCTAACCTGCACCTTGGCGAGATCAACGCTGGAAGCTCACAGGCAGGAACACGTCCTCCTCTCCAACAAAACCTGTCAAGCCCCACGGGGCTGCCTCGCAGGTCAGCAGCTGAATCACTTCTTTCTAGTTTCATGCCTGCTGGAGCAAATCTGTAGCACAAGGACAGAGCTGGCCCAGCTTGTCTGAACATCCTGCGTTCATCGTCCTCTGAGAAAATTAACCTTTTTGTGACTGCCACACCCCTCCAGCCCATTAGCCAAGTCATTGCAATGGGCAGGGCGTGTTGACTGGGGCCAGTGGTGTCCCCGGGGGACCTTGTGAACAGCTGTATGCGTAGCCTCCGAGACTAGGGGCGCGGGGTGTTGCAAAGACATGATTGCAGGGTTCAAACACAGGCCTGGAGACCACAGAGCCTGAAGGACCAAGCTCATCTCCCTCATTAACTCACGCCCTGACGAGCAGGTCGTTTGCTGCTCTGCTGAGGCACCTCGGGGGCCTCATCCATAGCAGCCACAGTCAGAGACGGGATGCCGGGCTGAGGGGCAGCGGGCGAGGAGCTGAGCCCCGCTGCAGGCAGAAGTAATGGCGGTCCTCCCGGCTCTGCTGGGCAGTGTCTTGGGTCAACACAACTAATGGGCTGGGGAGGGCGAGCTCCTTGTTCCCATGCCTTCAAGTTGGGAGAGACAAGGAGCAGCAAACCGTATAGATTGAATAGCGTGGACTGAGCATCACAGGGCCCCCAGGCTCTGGTAAACGAACACTGCAGCCCAAAAGCCACGGCTGCCATTCAGAGAGGAGACTTTAAAAACCTCAAAGAATCCATGCCTGATAAAACTTGGGAAATGCAAACCAGATTTGGGGGGGGCAGGTATTTTTGCATCCGGCATCCCAGAGCAGACGTCATTTGCAAAGAGTGCAACACAGATGTTCGTATAGCAGGGACCAGCAGCTGGGGATTGTCTGTCTGCAGAGTGTTTATCATGAACAAAAGGAAGGAAAAGGAAAAGGAAGAGGGGAAAAGGAAAAGGAAGAGGGGAAAAGGAAAAGGAACTGCCACAGACCCAATCTTAGTCAATCTGCTGCTCCTCTACTGCAGAAACACCTCTCGGGACCCCACTCTCTATGACAGATCCAGTCCTTGGGCTACTTTGCAGTGACTGGTGAAAGAGCAAAACAGGCTGCTGGTTGAATTTATTTTGCCTGAACAGAGCAAGATGAGGTGGCTCAGTTTTGAGCACCCATGAAACAGACATCAGATGGCAATAGCATCTGGCTTCTAGTGACCTTGGCTGATCTGGCTACCACAGCATGGAAGGCTCCATGCTCTCACATCATCTGAATCCTGCAGTTAGCCAGCAGAAAGGAGCTATGTTTCAACTTCACGTCCCTGTGAGAGGATATCAGACTTCGTGCATGAGGCAGCTGCCACCGGACCAGCAACCCCAGGAGCACAGAGCCAGCTGTGCCTCTGGGCACCATCCGAGGGCTGTCCCTGCACCTCAGACAACTCCAGCATTTCCCAGTGTGGCTCAGCACCCCCAGGCAGCTCTACGTTCTCTGCCCTTTCCTTCCTAACAATTCTTGGATGAAGTGTGATTTTCAAGGGTGAAGGTCTGCTTCACCATTATGAAAGCTCCCAAAGCTCAGCAACCAGGCAGATAAGAACCATTGTGCTCCAGGTCCTAATCCATACTGAGCATCTCAAAAGAAGCCTTGACAACCCCCCCCCCCAAGGTAGATGACATCATTCAGTCCTGTGTTGCAGAGAGCAGGGAAGTTGATCTGTTTAGTCCTTCATCTGGGAAACAGTTGGAAGCATGGTGCTGATGGAAAATAATGGCTCTAGATCACTGTATTTTACGGTGAGGAATGTGTGCTTATGACATTCACAATAGCTGAGGTTTTACTGGTGTGTCCTCTGGGAAGAGGTGAACGTCAGGTACCAGTTTTTGAGCAGCAATTTGCATATTCACCGCCCAATGAATGAAACTGCATTTAGCCTCTGAGTCAGAGAATCCCTGAAATCCATGAGTCTCCAGGTCTCCCTCCACCTGGCCGCCTGGTTGATAGCATCGTGCCAGTGCTATGGGCCACCCAAGCCCTGCTAATGGCAACAGTTAAAGCTAGGAGTGCAGCAGCAACAGAAATCAGCAAGTCACTTCTGCTCAGCCCTTGAAGGGCTGGGTTCCCAGCAGAGATGGATGTCAAAGCTGAGCCCAGGCCAGGCTGCAGAGTTCCCAGATGCTCACCCCAGAAAGGCCAAAGCTCTCGCATGTCCTGACCTGCTCCAAGGCGTGCTATTCTAGCCATTTTGCTGAAACAAACAGCTTGGCAGATAAGCAAGTCAATGTCAGGACCAGGGTTGGAGCCTCTCCATTTACTGCTTTGCTGCCTGGACATACAAACAAACACCAGTTAGGAAAAGGTGGCAAAGGCAGTAATCCTAAATTAGGAGCAGACGTGAATTTACAGGCTTAGATTGGTGGTTAGTTGCCACTTTGAGGTTTCTCCGGATAAGCTCCCGTCTCCCAGAAGTCCTGGCCTTCCTGCAGTGCTCTCCAGGAAGGCAGGAACGCCTTCCAACAGCTCAGTCAGCCCCTGGTGATACCCCCGTGCAGGGGCAAGGTGCAGGCTCCCTCGCACCCCTCAGAGGTGACTGTAGTCAGAACTCCGTGTGCACGGAAAAGGCCAATTGCAATGTGTGAACTAATTTGTTCTCAGTGGTGCAGCCGTGGAAGGAATTCCAGCTGAATAAAGTCCTTTCTGCTCTGATTAATTGTCCCCCCTGGTTATGAACAATGCAGAGCAAAATAGGGATAATATTCATGCTAGGGAAATGGGGAAGACAGTCACCCAAATGCTGCCATTAACGAGTCCAAATAACCAAGGCTGATCCTGAATGCATTAAAGTCGTGGAGGAAGTCCTGGGAGGAAAGAATGTCCCCTATTAGCCAAGCTCCTAGTGTCTCGGGTATTACAATAGCGGAGTGATTCCTCGCTCCTCACTGCCTGCTGCTGCCCTGGGTTCAGTTAAATGTCAGCTCAGCATCGACAAACTACAAATTACCAGAGGGCGTGTAGCTCTTTCAGTCCCACTGAACCCTATCAAGGAGGAAATAATAATGTGTCCCCCAGGCTGGCTGGGATAGAGGTACGTCCCTGGTGGGATGGGACCGGGACCGCTGTCCCCTGCTCCAGGAGAGGGAGGAGGGAGCAGCGCCAGCCCCTCCAGCCTGCCCCGAGACCAGGGAGCTTCCCCTTCCCTGGGAAAACATGGGAGCTGGGGGAGCCATCCCAGAGGAACCCACGGCCTGACCCGGCAACAGGCCAGCCGAGTGGCAGCATCTCCAGCGCAGGCTCCGATGTAATGTGCCTCCCCCAAAATGCGGAGGCAAGTGCAGAAAGCTTGCCACAACTTTTGCACCCCCAGCAGCACTGGAGCTGATACAAGGCTCAGTCTCATGAGGGGGACAAAGGTTGTGGCTGGAAAGCTTTTGGTTTTCCTCGGTCCCGAGATACTGTTCGGTTCAGTTTCTCCAGAGAATTTGTTTCAGAAACTGGTGAATACTGGTAAGTGGAAGCCAAAGGAAATAATAGCTGTTTGCTTTCCTCATGGAGGTGCTAGGAGAATAAACATATTTGTGATATTCCCACACACAGGTCAAGCAGACGCGCACTGGGGCAGGTAACAGAAAGACGGCTGGAAAGCTTGGCCAATATTTTCAAGCCTTCCTGCAGACCTGGAGGCCGGAGATGGAGCCAGGGTCCTGAGAAGTCAATGCCTCGGGCTGTGGCTACCTGCCGGGCAGCCTGCCGTGCCCCCGAGCTAGGTGATAAAAGTGCAGAATTTAGAGCAGCCCGGGGTGGTTCTCAGGGGAAAAGAGAGGCTCCAGGCAATAGCTGGTCTCATCAGGAAAGCAAAATATGCTGGCCAGGGCATTGATACACTTATTTTGCTATTGTCCCTGGAAAAGGAGCTGTAGTGCTTCCCTGCTGCTGGTTTTAAACTAATTACATTCCCTTTAAAGCAGGAAAATAAAAGGCACTTCGTTTACTGGGAAGCCTGGTAGCATTTTACAATTGCCGCCAAAGCGCTGAGCTTTTAACCACAAACCCCTACTTACACTGCCCCTACCTAAAATCGCCTTCAGGCAGTGACCTCCATAGCAGGGGAAATATTCCAACCAGTTGAAAAATGGTGTAAAGATTGCACTTTATTTTTAAATGCTAGTTTCCAGCGCGTAATCTTTCATTCTGTGGGTCTGTCTGCTCTCCCTGAGCCAGCCCCTCTCCTTACCCTCACCCATTGTTCTGAGCTGTTTATTTGTTTGCAATAGAAGCATTTTTAACTGATTGCTAGTATTTTTTCCCCATTCGCACAAGAGCACCCAAAAAGCGCTGAGCTATCTCTCTACTGCTCTGGAGTAGGTCTCACCTGACCTGTTCACCTCTGTCCCCCACATTCTGGCTTGCTCCAGGGCATCCAAAGGGATGATGTAGATGGCCATGGATTTGTTATGCTGTGGTATCATCCATAGGTGTAGGGCTGAGATGTGCTGTCCCCAGGCAAGCCAGCTGGCTGCTGGGAGGAGGACAGATGTCCCTGTATCCTCCCAAGGCATGCAGTGGAAGTGGCACCTGAAGGCCAAATGTCAGGAGCAAGTCCCAGACTTGCCACTGCCACGTGCATGTGCTACTTGGCACAGGCAGGATCAAGCTGGATGTTACCCAAAGGGTCCTCCTAACCATTCCCGCTTCCGAGTTAGTATGGCAACACGTGCCTCGCTTGCATTCATGTTGCCTACCCGATTTGCTTCCTGTTCCAGCCCTGGCTGGACACAGGTTCAACAGTTACCGAGACCTCGGACAAGAGAGCAGTCACCGGCACGGTGCTTGAGAGGAAGCAGAAGAGCTGTTCCCGTATTTGCACACTCTTTCCTCTGCTCTGGCCCTTGGAGCCAGCTGCTTTGAGTTCGTGGTCACTCCCAATGTTGAATTAATGCTTCTTCTGCAAATCATTATGGCAAGTCTCCAGAGACCCAAACCTTGCTGCTCACCCTCGGCAAGAAGGAGAAACCGGGTAAAACAACAGCTTTTGAAAGCGATGGTGAGTGGGAATGGGAAAGGGAAGGGTTTGTGGCGGAGCTGGGGGACACTGGTCGAGGGCATCTGTCACACAGAGAGGGCTTTGCTGTAGCATTCCCATGAGAACAAGTTTCTGTGCTGAAATGCCTCAACCTCCCCTCCCTGCCTCTCTCGCCTTCTTAATTGGTTTGCGAATGTTAAATGTTTTGGCTCTGTGTTCAAACCGCTGTCTGGCTCCTGTAGATACAGCCTAACCCTAGGAGTTCACCCGGGGCTCCCGACCCCTCCAGCTCCCCCTCTTTGCCATAGCAGCAAGCCCCCGCCGGGCCGGCCATTGTGTCCTCCTCCCCTAGCCGGAGCACCTGGAGACCTTCTTGTAAAAACTTCATTTGCTGGGGAAAGCTTTGATTAAAACAGCCTGGCAGGGGGCTCCCCCATTCCCGAGTCAATATTGGTTTTGGAACAGATGGGGGTGACGACAGGATGGGGGGAAGCGGAGCAGCCAGAGCCGTAGCCCCGGCGGTGCCAGCGCCGGGACCGGGTTTTGCTGTGTGTGGATGCTTCTGTCCCGAGTGCCTGGGGAATGGCAGGAGGCCCTTAGCAGCGCTGCCGAGATCAAAGTGGAGCAGCCACCGAGAGGTGGAGCAGCCCTGTGTGCTGGAAACCTCGGGGAACAAAAGCATCAAAGTAAATCAAATGAAACTAATTGAAGCGCTTTAACATTAAATAATGAGGGAGAGGCTTTCATGAAACGCCAGCTTCTTCCCGTCAAAATCTAGGGACATGCTTCCAAGAAAACCAAAGCAACAACCCCCCCCAACAACAATAACAAAACCCTGAACCCAAACATCTCGCACGAAAAGGCAGGATAATTCCGGCTGGGTGGCTGCACGGTCCCTCCCAAAACACAGACCCCTCTGCTTCCGCAGCGGAGCAGCTCCCGAGCGGATGGCGGGCTGCAGGCAGCCCACAGACACAAGCATGTGGCCCATTTTCCCACACTGCTTCGGTCCCTGGGATGGGGGGGAAGTGCCTTCTGCTTGCCCCGGGCATTTCCCAGGCGGCAGAAGGATGTGCGTGGCTCAGGACGCCCAGAGCTGCTGGTACGCGCCGGGAACATCAGTGAGGGCAGCTGCTGTGGAGGCCCTTGCTGGAAGCGCCGATGGCTGAAGCCGGCCTGCGTGTGCAGCACACCTCGGTGCTCCACGGGTGCAGACCCGCCTGGTGCCATGGCTAAACCTTCAGGTCTGTAGGGCATGGACCCGGCAGCCTCTTGGCTTCTGGGGAACCCTGTCTTTGCAAAACAAAACTCTGAGAAGTCTGATAATTGTTGGGACTTAAGGTTCAGCCTGGCCTCCAGAGGTTCCCAGGACAGCCGCAGCAGTAATTACCATGACCTGCATGCCATTGCTGGAGAGCAAAGGGAGGCCTTGGCAAGCCCAGTCCTTGCTGGCTGGGAGCAGAGGGCTCCAAGGAAGGGCCTCTGATTGTGGCTTACCTACTTCTGCGGCTCACTGTCTCCAGCAGCAGCAAGGAAGGACACTAACGGCAGTTTCTCATCCTTCTAGCCAGGATTTGCGTGTTTGCAATTACTCCCAGCTAGGCAAAAGGTAGAGCTGTTTTTCCCTCCCTGCTCCCTGAGAGCAGAACGTGAGCAATGAAGCAGGATCAGTCGTGGGATCTATACCAGCGCTCATTGCAGAGAGAAACGTGGTCCCTCTCCCCTGATTTCTCAGGTGCTCAGCCCAGCTCTTCTGAAAAGCATCTCTTTTCCCCTTCAGAGAGCTGCTACCAGCCCTGCCCTGGGAAACTGAAAGAGAAAGAAGCAGCAGAGATGGACTAGACCGACACCCATTGAAATGTCCTTGTTAGCTGCTGGCTAAACCAGATTGTGGCCATGATGAAAGAAACCCACATGAAGACAATTAGACTAAATTATGTCCAGTCGCAGAAGACAAGTTAGCAGTGAAATGTGAGGCAGTCCGACTCCAGCCAGGCTCAATGTCTGGCTTGCCCCATCGCTGCCACTCATACATCACCGATCAAGGGAAGCCCCTGCAGGTTGTTTTAAACCAGGGCCAGCAGGAGGTTGGGCTAATGAGTAAAATCTGAACATTCCTCAAATTTCCCATCCATCCCGAGTGAGGGAAAGGTGGAGAAGGGGGATGGGGACAAAGTGCCTCTCTCCGGAGAGAGGCTGATCCTAAGGGAGGGACAAAACGCTTGTGCAGAGGACGGGGAGCTGCTAATCCCAGGCCTGACCTGCGCCAAGCCAGCCTTGGGGAGGTGAAGGTCTCAAAATGGGGACCCAAACCCTCTCCCCTTTCCCCCCCCTCCCTGCATGGAGTCCAGTCTTCCCTCAGCTCTGAAACCAAACTGGGAGACAGCCCTGTTGCTCCTGTGCCCGGAGCAGGGTGCTCGGTGACAGCCACTTTATCCACCAGAGCCTCCTCCTCCTCCGAGCATCCCGAGAAACTACCTCAGTTCCAGGATGGGGGGCTGCCACAGGGGCCGTGGGCTGACACGGGGGCTGTGCAGAGCA
The DNA here is from genome assembly GCA_013401275.1 of Pandion haliaetus. NCBI lineage: Eukaryota > Metazoa > Chordata > Aves > Accipitriformes > Pandionidae > Pandion > Pandion haliaetus. The sequence goes on from VYZV01042205.1 coordinate 255,097, forward strand.
GTAACCAGGCTTTTCAGCCTCTCCCAGGAAAGCAGCCCCGGCCCCCGTTATTGCATTGTTCCCCTGAAGATGACTTACTCGAGGAAGAGGCTGTTCAACACCCAGCCTCATCCATAGCAAAGCCAATAAATAAACCTCGCCCACCTATTCAGAGTTCTTTAAAAGGGGGATGTGGAGGAGGGGAAAGGTAATTAAAAGACATCAAAGAGATGGCAGGAAGAAAAAAGGCATTTTAAAGAGGAAAGAAGAGGGAAAAAAAACCTATTCCTGATCAATACAATTACAGTGCTTTAGAGAGCTGCTTTAAAGCACAAGCGTGCAAGAGCCCAGCACCAAGCAGCTCAACTGCATGTCTCTGCTAAAGTCACACCAAGCTTTCGCTTGGGATCCTGGGGCTGTAGGGTTTGTGTGCCAGCCCTGAGAGCTTTAAAAGGACCCCAGTAAATGAGTTGCCTGAGGTTTCTGTCTCCAGCCAGACACTTGGCAAGCTGAGGCAGCTTTTTAAATCTTGGCTTGGACTTTGCAGCCAGCAGTCACGACCAGATCCCCACCTTTAGCCGTTACGGTGGCAAGGGCTGGAGCCAGCCTGCTGCAAGGCAGGCAAAGGTAATTTTGGCTTCCTAAAGATGAGAGGATTGCCAGCTCTTGCTACAAGAGAGCAGGGGTAGGGACGCGGGGTACCAACTGGACCGAGAGCAAGGGGAAATGCCGCAGAGAGCTGGGCTTGCTCCTCCTGTGGTTGCTAAAGGGAGAGGAAAGACATGCGACAAAGTGAGAAGAGAAGGTCTAAAGCTGACGCTGCTGCCAGAGCCCTTCTGAAAGTGTCTGGGTTTCTGCTTCCTGTGGGACCAATTCCAGCAAAGCTGCTTTCTGCTGAAAAATCCCTGCCCTGGGTTCCCAAGCACTTTTCCTTCGTGCCTATGGAGCAATGCCTGACCCTAGCCTCTCCTCCTACATGTGCCACTGGAAGAATCTGAGAGTCATCTCCTGTTGACTTCTTGCAGCTCATCAGCTGATACCAGTAGCCTCTTAAACCAGGGATGCTCAGAGGACAAAAGTGTCTTTAATCCACAGGCAGTGGCACAGAGCTTTGGAGGGCAAAACCTCGTATCTGGATGCAAAGTCCACTGGGGCTGAGTGTACGTATCAGGTCAGACTGGATGGTTATACTTGTCCTTCAGGCTTTAAATCCATGAAATTTTTGGAAAAAAGCAAGTAGAAGAGAGGGAAAGACAAGAATTTATCGGTAATAAACTTCTACCCTTTTTCTTCATTAATAAAATCAGCATATGGTCCCTATCCTGAAGACTAGCTGCCTCCTGTTACTTGGTTCCTCGCCCTCCACCACTCTTTCTCCCTCCACTGCTCTTCTGTGTGTCTCTGTCTCCATCGCTCTCTCCCTGGGATTTTAATTACATTCATCTATTTCCACTCACTAGGTCTGTCACTTTCCAGCAGGACTGCTGTAATTATATTGTGGGAAGCACCGTTCACTTTGCTGAAGCCTGAGCGGATTAAGGATCCTCCGCGCCTTTTCCCACCCCTCTCTGCCAGGTACCTGCACAAAGATGACAGATGGTCAGGGGCCATTTATTTCCCCTAATGAGCTGGTACAAAAGGAGATGGCTCCCAAAACACATGTATATTTTCGGTTAACTAAAAATGCCCCAGACTCCCAGGGCTTTGCCTGAAAGATGGGAAGGGTCTGAACCCAGGCAAGGAAACGTGCCAGCAGACGGAAACAGGCGTTTTCAGGCTCTGCAGGAGGAGCCCAGCTCTGGGTTCAGAGGAGCCTGGACTGCAGGACCGTGTCCTGCCCTGCGGTCTGCTCAGCACCAGGGTTACTCAAGCTCAGTTTCTCTCCCACAGTTGCTCTCAGGGGCTAGGAAAAGCTGACTCGTAGAAGGGTATTAAACAAAAGCTCTGAACCTTGCCTGCGTGACGGACGTCTCTTAAAAGCAAATCTTGTGTTCCTCTCAGGTGACCAGGAGAGAGCTCTCTAGCCTTATCCCCATGGCTCTGTTAATGTGTGATGAGCTCCAGTGCAGCTGAGCTTTCCCAAGGAGCATGAGACATAGGGCATGCTCAACAGTGGTCCAGCAGAAACTAACACCAACACAAAACTTAGGCTGATGCGGATGAGAGAGGGCTGTTGGTGGGCATCAGAGGATGTCAAAGGATGAAGAAGATAATTCCAAGCATAAGCATGTGCAGAGATTACAGCATGAAAAAAAAGCATGGCTGCCTGTAGCCTGAGCTGATGTAAAGCACCAGAGCTCTGAAGGATCTGCACAGCTTTATGCCAGCTGAAAGCTTAGCCTCAAAAGTGGATTCAGGTTAACCCTCTTAGAAGCGTGCTATTAGACTGTGAGGCACTGGAATAAACTAGGCACTGCATCCTCCCAGTTTGCTGCAGCTGGTTGCTGACCCGAACCCAGCTGAGGCCTAACGGTGATTTAAAACATATATATAGTCTTACAGAGGCAAGGCCTATCAGTGGTGGGGACAGAGGAGTTCCAAAACCCACACCCCTTGGTTGCCCCGCTGCCAGTACAGCACCCAGTGCAGGTGGTGTGCCCCACTGCCGCTACCCAGCCAGCTGCCTTCTCATCTGGACTCTGAGGTTCAGTGTGCAAGTTGTCCTTCTCTTCGCAGTTCTGAGGAAACAGAAGCTCGATTGTCCCCTTGCTTAGCTGTGAACACAGCAAGGAGGTGACTGGGATCTCCCCTTCCCAGGCTGCTTGTGGGAACGGAGGGAAAGCCGCACGGGGAAAAGCTTTCCTAACTGCCTTCTACACGGCCACCACTTAGCCCTGCTTTCAAGGCGTACGCTGGACAGGCATGGCTTCTGCTATTTCCCAGGGGAGAGAAAATAAATGAACTTAGAGTTTAAATTAAATCCCATCAATGGAAAAGTACTTGCAGGGCTGAACGTGTCTCTCCCAAGTGTCTCCAAGTTCCCTGAGCTCTACTTAAGCCCACAAGGTGCAGGTGGAGCCAAGACCTCAACTTGCCTCTTCAAGTCTTCCCATTTTTATCTGGGCATGGCTTATAAGGGAAATACAGGCTCCAGCTGCTCAGCATTTCCCGCGGTCCCACAGTGAAGGCAGGCACCAGGTTCAGAAGACTGATCTTCACATGCAATTTTTTTCTGGGACAAGGGTTTCCTTTGTGCCCACAGATCTTTGGTCCCAGTCACGGAGAGCAGCTCCGTGGAGCGGGCACAGCAAAAAGGGCTGTGTGGCTGTTTCAGAGGCTGCTTCAGGACGTTTACCCCCAGCCTTTCTCCTCTGGGGTTCTGCAAAACAGATGCCTGGAGCGGCAAGCCTGAAAACTGCTCGTGAGATAATGCTCGTTTGCTGCTTCCATATATTTTCAAAAGGTGGCACCTGTAAAATAGGCACAGATCAGTGCTCTGAACTCAGTAGCTGCGGCTACTGCAGTAGGCCCCTAGGCTGCCAGCAATGCTGTCTTAGAGATGAAATGTGCTGGTAAAACCAAGGGTCTTGACCTGCGGTGGTAATTAAAGATCCCACAGCAGTTTTTGCAAGAGTAAGGGAACTAGCCCTGCTGTCCTGGCCGAAGTCCAGCTTGGGTAATTATATTCACCCCCTCGACCCCATCGGGCTGGGTCCATGGCAGCTGTGACATGACATAGTGTGTGCTGGGGCTTCAGAGCCCAGCGGGTGCCCGGCGGGCCACAACTAGGGGGACCTGGGAGCAAGATAAAAGGTGAGTTGAGGGTATTCAGCACATAACCCTGCTGCTAGCTCATTAAAAGACAACATTTGCAGGTCCCCTTTAAACTGTTTATCCATTATTGAAAATACCATATGTTACATGTCCATGAAGATCAGCTTTCAGCTGCAAGATAAGCTGCGTCCATTTATTGTTCTTCCCTCTCTCCCTCCTCCCTCCCTCCCTCTGGGCTTTTAATTACATCCATCACCTCCCACCCCTCTGGTGGAGCTGGCTTCATGTCTCACCAGCCCAGTGAGGGAACAAGGCCCATTTTTTCTCTTGGAAGGGAGCAATTGTTTTGCTTCCCGCACACAAGTCCTAGAGCGAGAGACATTTAGCAGCCGCTGTGAAATTTCAGCCAGGATTGGAATTTATTTTAAGACGCCGGCCTTTAAATTTTTCATTAAACCTTTTCCCCCTGCGATGCAGCAGGCTTCTGCAGGGACCAGGGGAACATCGTGTTTATATGCCTGGCACGTCGGGAGAGGACGGAGGATTTCACACCACCCTGGGCAAAGGCTTCCCAGTGCAGCACACGCCGCTAACCAGACCCCACAGCAAGAGCCGCTCAGAGCCAAGCACCACAGCCCCAGACCCAGGAGGGCACTGATGCCTCTGCCAACCACCCCAGCTTGGCTTGCATTTCAAATGCCACCCTCTTCAGCTGAGTTAAACATGCTTTGCCAGAGCAGGTCTACCTTGCAGGAGTTATCCCTGCAAGTTCTCTGTTCGATCAGCCCATTTCCAGGCGCCGGCGGTGACCCGGCTGGTGAGCTGTGTGTGGGAGGCACTGGCTTTTCGCCTACCGGGGTGCTGAGCCCACGGTGCGGTGCTGTAAGCTCGCAGCCAGTGCCAGAGCGGTGGCTTGGAGCGCTGCCTGCTGTAGAGATTGCTTGAAGCATCCTGTTATAAGACCTCGGATTTTATTGCTTGTAACTCTGCCAGACCTCAGGTGCCTAAGCTGAAATTTTCCATGCTAGGTGTCTGCTTTTGCAGGAAAGGAGATGCCTGCAGCAAACTCTGAGGGGGGATGAAACTGCCTGGAGGAGATCTTCCTTTTTCTCCCCATCTGCCCCTGTTGCCTTTACTGTCCAGCTCCTGCTGTATGTGAGCCAGGGGCTTGGCAAACATCGACCAAGCCCATGCTCCTATAGAGACGTGGCTCATGGCCACAGCATTAAAGACACCATCACATCCAAAAGTTCTGTGATGGGGCTGCCCATGCCTGACTGCAGCCTTAACCAAGTTCTCTCTTTTTTGGCATGCAGTAATTTCCTAGTATCAGCAATTTCAGATCGTTGGTTGGTCTTTATATTTTCCTGAATATGACCTGAAAAACTGCTGCGAGGGAGTGCAGTAACCCCTGACTAAGCGGTTTCGGCAAACCAAAAGGAAAAGCCTGACCGACCCTCTGTTAGATGTCCACTGGCCCAAATTTGATTGCTGTCAGATCGGTCATTTCCCTGAAGAGTGATTACAAACCCAGGAAAGCCCACCATAGTGGGACCGCTCCACAGGCAGAGTCACACACATATAGGATCAAACCCCACCTCCACACGATGCAGTCCAGCTTCCCAGCTCTGCAAATGTCTCCGTGGCCGAGGAGCATGGTTTAAATATAACCCGGTCCCACCTACGAGGCCAGATTGCATTAACAGGGTTTAATCTCCCTTGCAGGCGAAGGGTGCTGCAAAACTCCCCGCACATGAAACCCCACACGAAACACCCCTGCCCCGAGCCAGCTTTCCACGCTGTCGTGGTTTAACCCCAGCCAGCAACTAAGCACCACGCAGCCGCTCACTCACTTCCCCCCCCCCACCACCAGCGGGATGGGGGAGAAAATCGGGAAAAGAAGTAAAACTCGTGGGTTGAGATAAGAACGGTTTAATAGAACAGAAAAGAAGAAACTAACAATGATAATGACAACACCAATAAAATGACAACGGTAATAATAAAAGGATTGGAATACAGAAGTGATGCACAATGCAATTGCTCACCACCCGCTGATCGACGCCCAGTTAGTCCCTGAGCAGCGATCCCTCCCACTCCCCAGTTGATACACATCACATGGTATGGAATATTCCTTTGGCCAGTTTGGGTCAGCTGCCCTGGCTGTGTCCCCTCCCAGCTTCTTGTGCCCCTCCAGCCTTCTTGCTGGCTGGGCATGAGAAGCTGAAAAATCCTTGACTTTAGACTAAACATTACTTAGCAACAACTGAAAACATCAGTGCGTTATCAACATTCTTCTCATACCTAGCTCAAAAACATAGCACTGTACCAGCTACTAGGAAGACCATTAACTCTATCCCAGCTGAAACCAGGACACAGGCGCCATCCTGCAGTAATGAACCGATCTGCCCGCACCCAAGCACTCCGCCAGGTTTTTGCACGGCAGCAGGTTTCAGCTGCAAGCTGCCATTGTATTTAACATACAGCAGCGAGGTGTATCATTAATTTATTAATTATTCATGGGGCGCCAGACGGGCACGCAGAAGATCAGACGGGAAGAGCTGGCTCCCAGCGAGCCCCAGGACTCTCCTTATGTCAAGACTTGCTCTTCAGTCACAGGCAAGTTGTCACTGGCCACCTGCAGGTGACAGGACAATCTCTGTTAAAATCCCAATTAGCACATAATAAGGTAGGCACAAAACCTGACTCTCGACACCAAGACAGGCCCCACTTCTCTTTCTTCCCCTTTTTTAAACAAAAGGTTTCCTGTCCTTAAAACTTGGGGGTAAGAATAAGGCTTTGGATTAGTGGCTGGGAGGACTTTGGCAGGGGAGAGACCGGCTGCGTGCCCCGAGCCTGAGGCCACAGCCCACCCCATGGGGAGCCCAGGGAGCCTCTGGGCTGACTGGCTGGTCCTGTCGCGGCCACCAGGACACTTGGCAAGAGCCTGGCAAGTGGAGCTCCCCCAGCATCCCTTTGAGCTGGCCAAATGGCCCTGGCATTCTCTGGAGGGGCTGGTTTTGTTATCCATCCTGGGAAACGAAGAGGGTCATTCAAAGGCCCTCCACAGCCAGCACAGTCTCCCTTTCATCGCTTGCTTCCAATTGCCATAAACCATTAATGTCGGGCGATAAAGGGTGAGTACTGCAAACAGGCCACACAGCAGCTGCAGCCCTTTCATCCACGCATGAACTCGAGGGTGCAGACTCGGGAGCCTCCTTCCCGATGATCCAGCTGGAGCAGCAACAAAGCTGTTTGGCCGGGCACGTCGGCAGGGACATGGTAAGGAATGGGCAGAGAAACCTGCATGGGCAGTCCCAGACGGATGGAGAGGACCGCCTGGGAAATGGGGGGGATGGTCTAGAGAATGGGTTTCTACTAGTTTCTCCAAGTCGGCGTGCAAAGGCAACCTCGATGCTTTGCTGACCCAGCCGACGAGGGGGAATGGCTCCGTGGTTGCTGTGAGCTGACCTGAGGTCGGTAATCTGCTGACTGGGGCTCTGGAGTCCACTTCCATGCAGACAGCGGTGGTCCTCCCCAGCTGCCTCAGGGAATCTGCCTCGAAATGAGTCCGTCCCATGCAGTTCATCGCTGCACCGGGGATGGGTGCCGCAGGTTAGCCCTGGTCCGAGCACAGTACGTCACCGCTCCATGGGCAGTTTCTCAGGGTCTCACAGATTAACTTCTACTGGGATCTTGGCTATTTGTCTCTGGATTTGTACATTTTCCTTCCTCCCATGCCTCACACACACTGTTCCTTAGAGCAACCGGTTAGGTTAAGTGTAGGCTTAAGAATGATTCATTTGAGCTCTACTTCCTTCAAAATACAAATCCTGGACTCGTTCTTCTCATTTTATTTTCAAACAGGTTTTAATCCAGGCATAATGTCTTTAGTAAGAATAACAGGCGGAAACTAGAACAAAAGTTAATATTTTGCTGTTCAGAGGAAGTTTGGAGCATTCATGTTCAAAGTATGGAGAGAAAAAGCTACACGAGAAATGTCTGGAGATAGGACACTCTCTCTGTGATGCTTAGGGGAGCAAATGTGTCCTAAGACCACGAGCTAGTGAGGGACTATGGCTGTTACTACTTTGCAGGGAGTGGGAGGTCTGCCAGGTTGGGTGTTCTGTCTCTCCTGCCCAATTAAGACAACCCTTTTTGCCATTCAATGCGATTTTTAATATAAACCTGATACCATGAAAAATTATGGTCTTCTTCCTGGAAGACAATAGAATATTTTTCAGGGAGTTGTTTTGCTCATTGTGTGCATCATGGGATCTTCTCTGCTTATTTTTAACTGGGGCAAGTTTTATCAAAGAAATGAAATGACTCTAAGTCACAGTGACAATGGCAGGGGGATGAAGTCACAACGTTAATCTTCTCTGTGCAACTCTAAAGAAGTGGAAACTTCCACTGAATGCCATGAAATCCTCTCCACAATGAAGTTGTTCAGACATGCCAATCACAAGCTCACAACAACTACAGAAGCGAAAATCTTCTTGGAAGGAAAAGGTCTGCCGTGATGCTAGTAAGGGGATCTCTAGATGTTGAAACGTGTGCCTATATGGGGCTTTTTACAAGCACAAGTGCCAACGCATACCTGTAGTGAAATGGGAGGCTGGCAGAACCAGAACTTGGGCTCCCTCCTCTTCGTGGCTTTGCAGGACACCCCATTCCTGCGCTTGCAGGAATGCGTGGGAAGATGGGTCCCCGCACCCACCAGCCGTGCCGTCGGGCTGGCTCCGAGCGTTCCCCCCTTTCCCCTTTCGCTTGCAGCCACAAGGGTTGCTGAAGCACCGCCCTCCGGGGCTCACCATACCTGGGACTTGGCCAGCGCAGGAAGGGCTCAGCAGGGACCATACTGGTGCATGTGGCCCTGGCCAGTGCTGCGGCACTGCTCTGGGGCTGACTACGGTGCTGCATTGGGGCTGGCTGTGCCTGCTAGAGGCATGTGGCTGTAGGCAGGCCTGCACCTGCGTCCAACTTCCCCGAGGGAAAAGGGTGCTTTCTGCCGCGTGCGTTAACCCTAGCCTTTGTAGCTACGTTCATCTCCAGCTAAAAAGTAAAGGAACGATCACTGAAATTCTTTTTGCCAGCCGCGGTGCATCAGAAACCTTTAAATTATGTACGGCGATCGGTCTCGTCTCCCGAGCTCTGGAGCGGGAGTGCTGGAGAGAGCAGGGAGCGGCAGCTCTCACGCCCAGCTCGGGGGGCTCTGGGTTGCACGTGTGCGTAGCTGGGCGTTACACACGCATCCAGGCTGCCCAATCCTCCCACTGACAACGGAGGAACCTTTGCTCATGGTTTCAGTGGGATGGAATGAAAATTCCAAAGCGAAGGGAGAAGTCCAGCATGCAGCAGCATCACAAAACGCCTCCCAGAGGCAGCGAGGAGCCTCCCGTCCGGTTCAGGAATGGCGGTGCGTTAAGGTCTCAAACAGATCTTTTCCTGGCACCTGCCAGAAGAAGAGCGGCGCGAACACCCAGAACTGTAAAAACCGGTCAAGAAGCTGTTGCTTTATTTTCTCTCTTCTTCTGAGCAACTTGTGAAGGGGGGAAGGGTGAGCGGGGTAAAGAACGGACACCAAAGCGTGTCCTAGCACCCAGAGAACTTCAGAGGAAAACAGCTTATTTCATTAGCGCTGTAAACAAGGTGGACTTTTTCAAAATATTTATTTTAGGAATCAAATTAAATGTTCCAGCTATTTGGGAATTCAATTCTCTCTTTCTGCGGGTGCTAGTCAGGGCTCCCAATGCATCAGTGCACGGCTTTAAAGGCATTTCTCCACTCTTTTGGATTAGTGACCCATTCTAACAGGTCTTCATTGACGGGGAGTGTGGGTCTCTCAAAGAGTCCATTGGATACAGCTTACAAAAGAGTTTAGCCGGAGATGAAGAGTTTACAAAAAGTTTGTAGGAAACCGTGGAGTCCTTTTAAAAGAGAATAAACTGCCACTGCTGTGTCTGGGTTGAGTTAATCTGATTAGGCCAAGCTCATCAACAGGCCCACTGAAAAGAATGAGGCGGGGGGAAAGCAAGCTGTGGACGGGGCCAAGAAAAAAACTAGGGACCTTTTTACTAGAGAAGTCAAACAAAACCTATTGTTGCAGAGCATGCTTGCCTACAGATGGCAAAATGACAAATCTTTTCAAAGGCAAAGCAAATATAATTGATGGCTTTTTTTTTTTTTTTTTCCCCAGGTATGGGAACAGACACTTAATAAGATTAAGGGAAACCAAAATGAAAGGGGCTGTGATATACCGCAGATACTTGTTCTGGTTGGTTGGATGGCATAGGCCTGTGGAGTTTACCTATTCTACATAAAACCTTGAGAAAAAAAGGCCTTACTGTGTAACATTTATGCTCCTAGGTCCCTTAGGAAGTGTACGTGCATCATTGCCCCGACCCCCAGTTAATGCCTGTGCTCTTCCAAACTCCCAGAGACGAAAGCACCCAACCAAGGAGCGGAGGAGCAGACCGACAGGACAACCGACTTGCCCTAGGAGAAGTTGAAGGTCTTGGCAGACTGTGCCATCCTTCCAGCCCCCGTTCCTACCTCGCGACCTTTCGCTCTGCCCAGCCTGCCCTGGCCTCCCCTTCCTCTGGCCGGGGGGGCTGCTTTTGGCCAGGCAGCCCCAGCCAGAAGCGGGGGGNATACTTGTTCTGGTTGGTTGGATGTCATAGGCCTGTGGAGTTTACCTATTCTACATAAAACCTTGAGAAAAAAAGGCCTTACTGTGTAACATTTATGCTCCTAGGTCCCTTAGGAAGTGTACGTGCATCATTGCCCCGACCCCCAGTTAATGCCTGTGCTCTTCCAAACTCCCAGAGACGAAAGCACCCAACCAAGGAGCGGAGGAGCAGACCGACAGGACAACCG
>VYZV01042207.1:1493-14215 GCA_013401275.1 Pandion haliaetus
TTGCTCTATCTCCCACTTCACAAACACCGTATTTTGGTGAGTTCTGGAACATATCCTGATTTTTTTTTCTCCTGTTATGCATTTATGACTCATTAAAGCAGATCTCCAAAGTTATTCATGTTTACAATTATATAGATAGGTAGATTTTCTGAAACATGCGAGTCAGTTGTCGGACTACCACCAGAATCAATGGCAGGTAGGCATCTTCTAGCTTAGTGTTGTTTTCAATATTAATAGGTGCTCATTTACATACTTAAAAACAATGAAATGCAATTGAAAATGTCTCGTGTTCAGAGTGGGTGGGAGAAAAAGGGGAGGCTGAGGTAAGTTCTATTATTTTAAAGACAAAAATCACAGATAGTTTAACACCTATGGAAAATCCACTGAGTAGCACCAGTAACTCACTCCCCAAAACAAGAAAAGCCTCTGTAAACAATATTGCCTATTGATAGCACCAAGAATTTACTTTTTCTTTTTTTTTTCTTTAGGTGTGTTGAGTTGTGGCTGTGGACAATAAGCACATTCATACACCTAGAAGCAGAGCCAGGATAGCCTTGAAAAACAGGTTAAGTTGGTAGAAGTGCTGTTCAAGTATTAATTAGCATTCTGCACTATTTAGGAGTATGATTATTTTCACACACAGGGAAAGCATACGTGTTTATTTTTCACAACACAATTCAACACACTCACACAGACAGATCTGTTGATTCCTAATGCCACCAATAGACTACATTATTTTCAATGTTCTAAAACCACACAGCCCTAATTAGTACTGTCTAGTGATTATTACTGGTTAATATTCCTCCCAACATTCACTGCGTGTTGAAATACCTGCTCTTCCCCTACTGTAGGTAGTTTTTTTCAGCTACTGGTACCAAAGACCTTGTAGCTTGACCTACTAAAGCATCAGCAAGAAGGACATACAGGATATAGGTATGATTCTCACTTCTGAGTATGTCTCCAATAGCGCTCTCCTGTGCCTTCACCAGATGCTTCCTTCTCCAAAAGTTGCTCTTCCAGAAAAAATGTTACTAATTTTTACAAGCCCTTTTCCCTTCCCTTTGGAGTCAAGAGCTATGCCATGGAGGGAACTTCCTCTATTTTTAATTGAATCTTCTGTAAGATTCAGAAACTTGATACAATGTGCTTCTGACTGAGACTCAGGCAACAATACGACTACTGCATTTAGTGAAAAAGGAAATAAATCATATACACACAGAACAACAGAGACAACAGAGTTCCATTAGGTCAGTTTACTCTTTCCCACATCCATGCAGATCTACTCTCTACGGTACATGTTCGTCCTCATTTTTTGTTCTTTCTTGGTTTTAAATGTCAATAACAGAAAAGAAAATGTATTGAAAAATTTGTCTTTCTCTTATCTGCTGCACACAGAAATTTGCTTTAGTACTTGCAAGAAAATAAAGCAAAAGAGATTCAGTTCCTTCACTTTTTTTTTTTTTGAGAAACTTCTAGATATATACCCTGTGGCTAACATCTTCAGCTTAGCAAGAGATTTATGTTGTATAACAAGGAGAGCACATCTCAAAACTTCATTCATTCATTTTTCAGTGGGCAGACATTTCTCATCTTTAATAGGCTTTTGCTCAAAAGCTGAAGTTATTCCAGCAAGACTCATGCTCCCATATATTCATTCCTAAACTCACATTATCATACATTTGAACTTCTATTTGCTTGCACAAAGTATCAGCTTTTTGCCTACACCTGTTTTTCTCCAGGAGATCAATCTATGTCCAGCATTTCTGCTTGTACAGTTGAATACAACATGTTGGTGGATTGGCATATTATAACATCACTAACAATACTACTGACATTACTGAAAATTAATCACAGAATGTCATCATTATTTTACCTGGTCTCATTTGTCTAACATTCAAACTATCTGAACGAAATAAACAAAACTTTAAACAAGATGAAAAATGCATAAAACTCACAGAGTTAATGGGCAATGTTGATTGACTCACTCCAGTTCTGTCAGTTGTATAAAAAGAGTGTGAATTCAGGTGTGTTTCATTGTTCGTAGTGGAAGACAGCAGATGAGATAGTAAAGAATTTGAATTATGTATTAAATAGCAGAGAGAGGCTTAGGTGCCTATAATTGCCTGCCATAATTTTTTTTTTTTTTTTACTTACTAAAAAACTACTTCATTGCTTTACACTGGCTTATACATTCTGCACATCTGCATTCATCACTCATCTATTGACTTATAAACATTCTGGATTTTACAATCCAAAGCATGAGGGTTATTAAAAAATACAGCTCATTTCAATTCTTTTATTTCCATTTCTTGTGTTTATCATTATTTTGTAGGACTGACCTGGGAGGATTCCTGATGATAAATGCTGAAGATACACAAAATCACGTTATACTCTGAGTTATTTTGAATTTGCTTTGTGTTCTCCTCATGGTTTTGTATTTGGGCTTACAGTAGAGCCATGATCATGAGGAGAAGGATTTCAAATCACACTGATAGTACCCTTTCCACAAGAAATGCAAATTTGACCGTCCTGTCTCATGGTCGTACATGCAAAAGACACAAGTGGCCACCAAAACTGAAGCCCTATCATATTAAAAATCCAATCAACGTGCAGAAAAATGCAAATACAACCCAACTTCATTGCTACTTATCGAGATGTGAAAAGCTGCAGGCTTGAGAGAATGATGTCAGCAGGGACTTTAGTTTCCTTTATTAGGTAACAGATAACCCGAGCTGCTGTTAGTTGGGTCTCGTTCATTTGTCACGTAACTTCCAATACCTCAACTTTGGTTTTGCTGAACACATTTGAATTTGAGCTACAGAAAATCCCATGCCCCCTTTCTATCTGATAATACAAGCCATTATGATAGTCTGAGTGCTTTTGAAATCCCAGTGACACTACCTAGGAAGTCTGACCCTAACAACTGTTAATAACCAATTCACACAATAATAACAATGGATAACTTGATAAAAAATGTATGCACACCACCCAAAGGCTTTGGTTATAAATGACAGGTTTTAGAAAGGAAGATGCACACACAGAAGAACCCAGCACATGTGAAACAGAGGAAGGTATTTTTTTTCTTTCGCTTGACTTCCCTCCTCCTTCCACCACCTCTAATTCTATGGGATTTTAGACCAACATAACTCTCAGAAACAAATGAATTCTACTCCAGGAACAAGATTCCATACAGAGTGCATTTTTGTACAGTCATACAGAAAGGAAGGACTTTCCATATGCCATAGACTGGTGTCCCATAGGAAACTTACTGCATAGTCCATTCATCTTTGCTTGTCAGAAAAAGTAGCACACAGTGGATTGACAGATGCTCACCCTGTACCTTTGTTCTCAACAAAGATTTATCACTCATACTAAAAATTCTCCCATCCTTAAGTCAGTGAAAAGGAGAGGGAAAGTAGACACAATTAGAAAGAAATGCTGCAAAATAGAAACAAGTCAAAATCACATCTCTAATCAAGTATTTCCTCTGGGCACTAGGCAGCTATTAGGTGGTTTGGTGCAAGCTTAAGACATCTTACAAAAGGCCCTTATCTCCAACAGTGCAGATGAGGTTAATGGACTCATTTTCACTCTGTAATTCACTTTCTCTGTTCTGCTTTCTTGTTTTATGCAGATAATTGGAAACAACAAAGAAACATCATTCTCTAGAGCTTAGTAGGGAAAGGAAGTTCACTTCTTTCCAAAAACCAAAATTCGACACAAGAAGGAGAAGGAAAATAAAACCAGTGGGGAGAGAAGAATAGTTATACAGAAGGGTAATAGACAATTAGGACCCATCTTCCCACGTAGACTAGCACACATTCACACAATCTACAGAAATGCCTGATCTTTAGCACAACTTCTGCTAACTCTCAGGCTTGACTAAAACATAATTTCTGTCTGTCCCTTGAGAGGATCCTAGTAGTGGTGAGAGACAGCACAGGAGAGGCACAAGAGAAGAAAAAACCCAACTGTAACAGTACTGAACATGATTTATCCTCTGACAAAGAAATATGGAATCCTCTTACCATTTACTGTTATGATTTACTTATGACTTTCAAAACTAGAAAAGTTAGTTCTATGGACAGAAGTCAAAAAAGATTATGATTTCCACATCTTCTTTGTTTAAATTCTGCTGTGCACGTTGTAAAAATCTGGGTTTGGTGGTCAATGACAAGCATTTCTATTCAAATGACTGAATGAACTAGGCGATAGCCAGAACACATTTACAAACTAGTCTTGAGGGAAACTGGGAAAGTATCAATCAGGTCTGGCTTCTCTAAAAGGCCAGCTTTCTCAAAATGGTAGCTGGAGGCTGCTACTAGACAGGGAGGTTGATTAACCAGGCCCTTTATACTACTCAGTGTCCAAACAAGCTATTCTTTTGTTAACACAGTGTTCAACTGGCCCTTACTGTACCCATCTGCATGCAGAGGGAGGGAGCACTCTGACTCACAGGCTTCTTTCTGCCTGTGTCAAAATTTCTAATGCCAGGAGTAAACACACAACCGTCCTGTGTCTCTGCATTTCCCCCTATTATTTATGTAGTTATACTGGACTGAGTCATAATCAAGTTCTAATCAAAATACTGTAAGTAAAATTAAGGACTTTTTCAGACATCACTGCAAACCTATCTGTGTAAGTCAGCTTAGTATTTCTGATTGTTATGGGTTTGTGTGGCGCGGTTTTCCCTTGGTGGCAGGGGAGGGGGGCTACAGAGGCGGCCCCTTTAAGAAGTTGCTGGAAGAATTCGCTGCCCCAAAATGTCGGACCCGCGCGGCAAAATGTCGGACCCGCCTCTAGGCGGGGAGTGACGGTGGTAGCGCCTCTGGGAAACATATTTAAGAAGGGGAACCGGTAGTGGGGGGGGGAAACCTGAGAGGAACATCGCTGCCGACACTGGAATCATGGAAGTGGAGGGGGAGGAGGAGGAGCCTGAGGAGGCTGATGGCCCTGCAGCCCAGGGGGGTGAACGGTGGAGCGGAAGCTCCCGAAGATGGCCGTAACCCGATGGTAAAAACCGCGCTGAAGCAGCATGAGACGGGAGAGCAGCCCGCGAAGGAAAAAGACCCGCGCCAGGGAAGTTTGTGAGGAACTGAAGCCCGCGGGAAAGGACCCGCGCCAGGGAAGTTTGTGAGGAACTGAATCCCGCGGAAAGGAACCACGTTGGAGCAGGGAACGAGAGAGGAATCTTCCCCCCTGAGGAGAGAAGCGGCAACGACGATGTGCGGCGAGCTGACTCAACCCCCATCCCCGATTCCCCTGCGCCGCCAGGGGGAGGAGGTAGAAGGCATCGATAGTGAACTCAGCCGGGAAGGCGGGAGGGGTGGGGGGAGGTTGTTCTGATGTTTGGTTTCCCTTCCTAATACCCTTGTGTTTTGTTTCTGTTTTGATTTGTAGTAAATGAAATGGATTTTGTTTCTTCCCCAAGTTGAGCCTGTCTTTTGCCCGTGACCATAAGTGGGGAGTGATCCCTCCCAGTCCTTGTCTCGACCCACAAGCCTGCCTTTTGTCTGTTTTTTTTTCTCCTCATCCCAACGTAGCCAGGCAAGGGGGTGGGGGGTGAGTGAGCGGCTTCGTGGTGCTTTGTTACCGACTGAGCTGACCTGAAACCACGACACTGATTTGTCTGGAATGATTTGTCATTACATTTGGGATAGTACTGTTCTCCTTGTCCACTCAATCTTTAATCCATTCCCAATTTTGATAGACTGTCTATTTTATTGTGAAACTAATATTATGGGATATTGCCAGTGCAAAGTTATGACAACAATATATGAAAATGATCATTGTTCTGAAAAATTGACACTGTCTCAAAAGTTCACATACAACTATGTGGTACTTCTCTTACGGTAAAAGCTGTAGTTATGATCACAAAAAAGGTCTATCTATAGTGTCTGCCTTACTACTTTGAGGCAGTACCCATTTTATTGTAATTACTTTTCTCTTTAAATTCTCCAATATATTTTTGAGAAAATGTTGTGCTGCAGTGCCAAAATGCAACCTTTAAATCTTTTCTTCAGCAAAAAGACCACCATTCCCTATAGTATATACTTGCTATATTGACACCAGGAGACCAGAATATAAAGAGACACACTTATTTTGAAATGAGGGAAAGGGAATGTTTGGAGAACAAAACGTTTGCATACATGTGGTATCTCTTTCAAAGATGAAACAGGAAAATTTAAATCAGACGAGTATACATATTCGGAGCCTTCTAGAAATGCTGTACAAGCTCTCTGAACACAAATTTAACAGACTGAGCTTTCTCAGTATTTTTTAAGATCAAGAAATATAGCGGTGGGATGGGACGAATATCATGACACTACTATCTTCAAAACTCATCCTTTAACTTCTGTATCTGTGCTATATGTTTGAAGTTTAGTACTACAAAGGTTTAATATTCAAAATACTTGTAACTATTGTATTCAGATCTCTAGCAAAGAAATCTACTGCATGCCTTTTCACATTGAAAATTAATCATCACCCAAGAATTGGTAATTCTTTCTGCTAGCCGTCTAGCAGTTCACAAAAAGCCAAACATACTATCCTCTGAATTCAAGAGGCAGTTGTCCTTTTCCCAACCAATTATGCATATTTGCAGAAAACAAAGTATTTGACACTTTCTTATCTGAACTTAATCCTAATGAAAACTTCTTTGATGACAATTAAAAGTGGTGCAAATGTTTGAAGTTCCCTGCTATTCTCACCTCTACATCCTCTTCCTGCAAATATTATTTATTACCAGCCATAGTTTGGAGTGCTTATAAAGAAAAATAAGGAGGAACACATACATATAAGGGAATAGAACAAAAATACCTTTGCCTTGTAAGATACAGATAGTGAATATAAAGATTAGGTTTCCAATATGCACCCAAAAGACTGGCTTTAGGTTGCAAGTAATCTCTAATTAACAAATATATATAGCAAAATAACTAACATGTATATAGCAATATTCACGTAGGAGCATAGTAAAATAAATGGGTTCCTCAGATCTAAGTCAGAAATAAAGCTTCCTCAGGTTCACAGCTTGAGTTAAAATGCAAAAGTACAGTGTTGCAAATGCAGACTTCCTATTTTGAAATAAAACTGGACATGAAGGTTAGGACACTGCTACTCTTTTGATACACCTTTAGAAGACCTTTCAGATTATAAAAGGTAATAAGGAAAGCCAAAAAACTCAGAGCTTATGCAAAGGGACCATGTATTTGGGTGAACAGATGTGCGAATGAAACTTCAGGGAATTCATGATTGACTTTCATATCCCACTAGAACAATATCTACGTGCACACTTTTTTTATGGAAGGATGCTGGAATTGTAAAGTACTGGACAAGAATTAGAAGTCAAGCAGATTTCAGAATCCAACTGAAATGACAACAAAGCAACTTGTATTTTGACTGTATAAAAACTACCTGGAGAAACTAGACAATCTATCCCTCACAACCAAAGAGTCAGAGGTAAAAGACATTTCAGAAGAGATCAATCAATCTCCCTCCAGAAATGCAATAATGGTCTGGGGATTTTACCTATGAAAATTAACAGAATTTAACACTGGATCTATAATGTATGGCATTTCTTTTCATTTTCTCCTATGTGTGCTTAATAACTTCATTTAATGAGAATGTCTCAAGACTGCTCGGACAAATTTAAGGTAGTATGTTTCAACAAAAAAATAATTTTCAGGCTTTAGCATGTGGCAACTGGCTATGCTAGAACTCTTATTTGAGGCAATATGCTAAAAAACCTATTCAGGATATTAGCTGAATTAAGGATATTGGAAAAGACGCATATTGCAGCAACAGGAAGTTTAACTCTTGTGACGGATGAACTTTAATTTGGTAGTATTTGTCTTAGACTGTGATATCATCATTGCCACAGTGTTTCCTGGAAGTATATGTCATCAGTATCTGCAGAATTAGAATCGCTTTTTAATTAACTATATATTAGTTTTGTAACATTATTTAAACACTAATTTCCATATATATTTTTAATGATTCCACTGATAGGAGATAATGAAGTGAGAATAACCTTGAAAGGATTTTTTCTCTTTTTACTTAGGGTACTTCATATGCCACTAACTTTTTTATCATTTGGGTAATGTCACAACTATTTGTAGTATCACATTTAGATTTTATTTTGATTAGCTATGCACCTTGTAAGTTTGGAAAAAAATCAGTTTTCAACACTGATAAATTCTACTTTTAAAATTTGTGTTCTCTGCCCGAAGCTTTCATGTGCATCCTCACACGTGTTGGACACTTCGAAAGTACAGCTTGTAACTCTTTTTTGATCATAGTATTTGAGCTTGCTGAGAATTCTGGTTGAACAATGATTGCAGGTCATTGCTGGAATGGATGTTTTTAAAAAAACCTAGCTAGCAGTATGAAAAATAATATTTATGCTTGAGTTAAAAAAACCCTTATATGACCTTCCCCTGTAAGATAGTGTATCAAAAATATTTTTGGCATGCTAAATAGGCTTTATAATATAGAAACTCTAAATATATATTTTAAAAATCTAAGACTTTTGATGGCCTTTTTTGATTTTCATAAATGCTAACATAGGAGAGCAAGAGGAATAAAAATTCAGCCACAATGTGCAAGAACTCTTTTTAGTACATGGTCTGTCAATAGACAGAAATACTGAACAATCTAAGGCTTCAATTTATGAAAGCTTCTTAATTACCCACAATCATGACAGCTTTCAAAAAAATCAGCAAAAGGTTAAGACCTATCCTGATCAATGACATATTTTCATCTTCCGGATTCCAATCTTGGAAAGTTTACCCTCTTCTCAGTGCCATTTAATTAAACTACTAATGGAAGGTTCCCATTTCAGAGAATGGTCTCTGAAATGTTCAGAGGACATCTGTGAAATCATTCCAAGTTAAACTGACTCTTGTACAGAACTTCTTGGGGTTTCTTTCGCAAGGATGAGGAGGTGTAAAAAGATTATTAGAAGTGAAATTGAGTTTAGTACTTTACTTTTTGGTGAGCAGCACCTAGCCATGTTAGCCATATTAAGATCTATATGAATGAATTACATCCTGAGCTCCATTTCACCCATTATGTAGATTAAAAGACAGCAGCACTTTAAGCAGATATTTGTTTTGGTATTTTTTTTACCTCCAAAGAAATACTTCTCTCCAGTCTTAACTTGTAGAGGGCTGTTTGTTCGAACAGCTGAAGCTTCATCGCCATCAATGGTGAGGACAGCAAAATTTTCCTTAGCTAGGAATCGGACTTCATGCCACTGCCCGTCATTGAGACCAGAGCCTATGAAGAACAGAAAACATTGGAAAATCTTACTTAGTCCAATATATATTATCTTTAAGTGTTTTTTGTGTCTCTCTCCTAGGCTTATTATGTAATGTTTAACGAAGGCTATTGCAGAAATGAAATCATTTTAGTGTAATAACAAGGCATTGTTATTAAAGTAATTATTACCAAAAAAATAACATTATATTATAAATACAAGTCTTGGGGCTACCAAAGTGTCCATGCTGTCAGGAAGAATTATATCTAATTACAAATGTTATCACTCACCTTTCCCATCAAAAGGCCATATTCTACATTTTACTAATAAAGAATATCTCTTAATTGTTTCTATGATCAAGTGCAAAAGGAAAAGATACTTATTAATCCATTTAACTACAGTGAGTAACAGGTCCAAAGGGCACATTATGCTCACGATTCCTGCCTTTATCAAAAGCTAGGTATTTCCAAGAGAAGGGAAAAAAAAAATAGGAGGGAGAAAGGCTCACATGGAAGGTGAGTTCACAGCTAATTCTGTCATTGGGATGGGGGCCTAGTCACAGAAGATGAAGACATTACCACCGAGGCACCGCAAAACCAGTCTGCCAAAATCTGCAATCTTAGGGGAGCACCATCCTCCCGATACTGACAGCAGTGAAGCAGATGGATCTGTTCATTCATTCAGACCTTTTAAAAAAACAGCATTTATATACTTCTGACACGTCTCCAGCAGCTGGAAGGAAGCCAGTTTGCCTGGCATGTTAAGCTGCCATTAAAGAACAACGAAAGAGTACTAGTTTGTTCTGGTCATTACTGAGCAGGCAGGTTATGTTGGGTCCGCAAGTTAAGTAGCAAACACTAGTAAAAGTAAATTCCAAGTCATAGCACCTTGTACAAGTGATTTTCCCCACCTAGATAAAAGTGCTAAGTCACCTTAGCAAAATGTTATTTGCCAAAATAAACCACAATACAATAAACTCTTTCTAAAATTGTGTGATGCACAGTATCGGCCGAAATATAATGGAAGATAAACCTTCCAAATATTCAAAAGAATGTTATCTTCTATGAAGAAGGAATAATATTCATGGCAAACAGATATAACTAGACATTTAATGAATAATTTTTTTCCCCACTGCTTCCACGTGTTTAAGATACAAGATCAAGTCCTGAAATAACATGGAGTGTTATACCTTGGAATATTCTTGGTATATTCACTAGTGTGAATAAAAGTGGCAGAAGCCTCTTAAAAAATGTATCAGTAAGAAATGTTTCTACCAAAACTTGTTCAACCTAGTGTAAGAATAGATGAAAGACCTAATATGCTAAACATGAGAAAATTCTTCTGTTTGTGAGTCCTTTTTCATTTTCATTACATTTGACAATGAAGAAACAGAAAAACACATAATTTATTAACCCAGATAAAATTAATTTCTAGTGATAATAAACTCAGAAAGGAAAAGAAGATACGCCTTCTTATAGGGTTCCAAACCAAAATTGTTACAGTGTGTGTTTCTACAACTGAAGTTTATCAGAACACACTTACAATCCCAATTTTCCAGCTCAAGATGACCTATCGTTAAAAAATCTGTGCCAGCTTTTACCGAGGTATTCAGTATTGCCTTAAACTGAGTAACAATTAGAGACTTCTGGACAAAATTAAAACTTGGCTATTAAAACACAACGGACGAAAACGGTGGCATGGTCTGTTCGTCAGTGAGTCCAGGGGGAGGTACATCTAAAGCACTCTCTGGAAAGGGGGATATTGCAGAAACCAAGAAACAACAGGACATGAGGCAAGAAAGCATCGGCCTACCTTGCACCACCATTTGTATTATATCAAGGGAGAAGCTCTTGCACCTTGACAAACAGTAACTAGAGAGAGGATGTCATACCTCCAGCGGGTTCCTCCAAACAGGTCCACCTCCCACGACCATCTGAAACATCCCTGGTTTTCTCTTGCTCCTGGACTGAATTTGCAGGGGCGTCTGATCTATTTACATGGCAAATGTCTCTCTCGTAAAGCTTTCACAGTAGTAACTTTCAAGGCCACTGCTCTTTTTGCTTTGATACATTTTTTTGAGATCATTCCCCAAACAGACAAAACCTTGTAGCCAATTTAAACAGAATTAGATATAAACATCCACAGACAACTGTAGCTGGAGCAGATGCCCAGATGCCAGCAGCCGGGGTCTGCTGCCTCTGCGCTCTCTGTGAGGAGAGGCCGGGCCGGACACAGCCGGCTCCAGCGGCCCCACGGGCGGGCGCCTCGGGGAAAGGGCAAAAGGCTGCCCGGCGGTGAGGGGAAAAGTGTGAGAAACAGCCCTGCGAGCCCCGAGGGGAGAGCGGGAGGAGGGGGCTCCAGCAGACACCCCCGTCCCCGGGGAGATTCCCCTGGAGAGGAGCTGCGGCCTGGGGAGAGGCCCTGCTGGGCCGGGGGAGCAGCGTGAGGAGGGAGGGAGGGAGGAGCGGCGGAGAGGAGCCGCTGTGTCCTGGCCATCCCCCTGCATCCTCCTGTGCTGCTCGGGAGTAGGAGGTAGAGGAGTTGGGAGTGAGGAATTGAAGTTGAGCTTGGGCGAGGGAGGAGGAAAGGTGGTGTTTTAATCATTGTCTTTGTGTCCCGCTACCTAAATCTATTTTAATTGGCAATAAATTAAATTTAATTAATTTTCCCTAAGTCGAGTCTATTTTGCTTGCAACCGTAATTGGTACGTGATATCCCTGTCTTCACCTTGCTCCATGAGCTTCTCGATCTTATGTTCTCCCCTTGTCCTGTTGAGGAGGAGGAGGAGGGTGGCTGGGCGGGGGTGTCTGTCAGCTGGCCAAGGTCAACCTGCCACCCCTGCTGACGGAGCTAAAGACAGACGATTATGCCATGAAACTGGAAGTTCGCTGTATTTCTTATAATAAGCTTTAGTTTGCCATCGTCATGTCTTGAAGATATTACTTCATAAAAGGATGAACTGATGGCACTAATGAGAAGTGTTTTAAATCGAAAATCACAGGATATGAGAAATACTTCAGTTATTTTAATCTGTATTTTTTGACTGCATGCTTTAGTCTGCTCTGTGCACACCAAATAAATCAGTCTCACAACACCCATGTTGTGCTTGTATGACATATTTTAAGTAACACTAGAACAGGGACTGGGACCATGTATGCAGGCTAAAGAAACAATCTAGGCTATGTAGCTATTACTGCTGCATGCTTTATTCCCTGACTAATCTTTATCAGAGAGTTCAGCTTACTCTTGTAGGAAGAGTGAGATGTAAAAAAAGAGAAAAATTAACTCAGCTCAGCTTCTCCCTGAACAAATAAACCAATAGCCTAAATACTGGGGAGGGGCAGGGGGAAGGCAAGCCATCATTTCCATCACAAACAATTTTTGAATTAGAGTCCCTCCACAGTTCGCGGTGGGGTTTGGGGTTTGGTTTTGGTTTGGTTTGTTTTTTGTTGTTTTTTTTTTTGGG
>VYZV01042207.1:14229-40627 GCA_013401275.1 Pandion haliaetus
CTTGGAAAGTGCCAAAGTATTCTTTCTTAAAGCACAGAAACAGGTGACGCTATATGCTGAATTAACAAGTGAAAATGGTGCCAAATATACTAGTCTAAGAAGTGCACAGTTACTTGTACCCAGTATCTGTGGCATGCTCTCCTAGGATGAAGTGAAAGGAAAACACCTCAAGCTCACTAGCGCTGCACTGAAAAACTGAACATTGCAATGAGTCCAGGCAAGAGGCAGGGGAGGGAAGGTGGATCAGAGCTTGAGGAGACCTGCAGGTTACCAGCAAAAACTAATTCCACGCATTCTCTCTGTGTGCGCAGCATTTAACAAAATACACTAAGGGGACGCATTGCTGTCTGTAAGCTGCTTGGTAGACGCATGACTGTGAAAGCACTGGTATTTTGCCTGTTTTAAAAATATTTGCCCCTACAGGTTGGCATTGTTCCTGTCAGTTCACTAAAGATGACATTTAGGAACTCCTCACTGTATTGACTACAAAATGATCACGAGTTAAGGCTGCCTTCCTTAGCTACATGTATTAACCATCCTTAAGGAGCTTTACAGTATGACAGTAACATTCCAACTGGTCTGGCTCAAAGTTGCCACAAATATCCAAGTGCAATTTTACATTTGCTTAGAAAACCTTTCACAGCTACATTTTGCAGTGTTTACCTATGAATGCTAATGAGGATTGCTCACTAGCACTCAGCAAGTACTCACTATTGTCTTTACAGAATTGTGGTGTAACTAAGAGCACCTTTTGTCTCTGCCACTGTTTTTATCTGCTTTTTCTTTACCTGTGTTTTAGAGCCGGTAGTGTCAACTCTCCTTTCTTAATGTGATAATGCTCTGTTCCAGGGACGTAAATTGGTATCGGGATACATGGTATATTCTCCCGTAGGGGATAAGTTTGTACAGCTGCATGACCTATTAATATTGTGATATTTTATTACATGCCTCATGCATATTGAGGAATTATTTCTGCTTGGACTTAAAAAAAGTCAGGCTTAACTGAGATCTTTCTGTAAACCAAGACTCAATATTAAGAGTAGAATATGGCTCTTTCCATTAAAAAAAAATTCAGTTGGAAAGTTTAGAATGGACAACATCCAAAATGCAGAATGACGATTTCTCATTGCAGTTTAGTCTCTTTTATCTGAGCTGATACACATATTTATTTGCATTCTTTTTTTCTTACTGTAACTTTCTGATATACAAGTTGAGAAAAAAAAGAAACACATACTGCTGCCACCACAAATTCCCTGCTGAGTTCTGGAAATGCTGGTTTCATATGCAAATTAAATATGTTAATGAAATGCATCATCCCTATCTAGGATTTCTATTTAAATGACATTATTTTAAAAGTAGGACTCTTGAGGTAGGCACTTTGATTGAACAAGAAGAAACAGATGTTTTGCTTATTACAGACATGGAAGAAGGACTAGATTAACGAATACCAAAAAAGTACAAGAGTTTAATACATAATGGAGAATTTAGAAAGATAACATCTGGTCGAGTTATGCCTTTAAGAAAAATATAGTAGCAAAAATCTCAAATTCTTCTACAGTTATTCTTGTGCAATCAAATCTTCCTGTAAAAGGTACTGACCCTCGCAGTGGCTATTAATAAGTGCTAGATTTTACAGTCTGGTGGTATAAATGGACAAAATTCTTCTGAAGTCAACAGCAGATCATCTCCTATATCAGAACAGAACCTCATTGTAGTTTTGATACATGAGTGAAACCCAAAATTCAGTTAAAATGTTTAAGAATAAACCAGGGCAAGCAAGAATAGTATCATTAGCACTCCATGAAGCGCTGAAGCAATGTAAGGCTATGTGGCTGCATACTGGTCTTTAGTTCCTACTGTTGTAGTAAATATTTTATATTGTAATTTCTTGTAAATTCTTATTAGGAGATGAAACCCTAAATACTCAGGATGGGAGACGCCAGAGCAGAACATGAACAAGCCTCAGAGGTGCTGGAAGCAAGGAGGCTTTCCTGTGTATTCAGCAGTGACTGTGTGAATTCCCTGTAATCCAGGAATCCAGAAGTCCAGTCCAAGTTTCTCTGCTGATGGCAAGACCCACCCCATCTGAGGCTGAAGGCAGAGGGAGAGGTTGGTTTGTAACTGCTTTCACTTAGCCAGCCCACACCATGTTTCATCTGAGGATGGTAGCCTAGTGATATTCCTGCCTAATCCTGCACTGATTCAATACAACTTTGCACCAATATTTCTGACTTTAAGAAAACAACCCAACAATATTTTGTTTGAAATATTCGGCTGCGTTCAAATACACAGCAATATATGCCATGAATATTCAACCAAAAAAAAAAATCACCAGGATGTAATTACAAGAGCCATGCTTTTCTGTGTTTACCTAAATGTATTTTTAAACTGGAAAAACAAACCCAGAGCTCTTCCTATAGTAATATTTTAGATAGTTTATGGAATAAGATATCTAACTACATAATCCGTTTTAGGATTTATGATTCAGGAAAGTCTGTTTCATTTTCAGTTTTATTCATTTTTCAGCTATCCAGGTGATCAGTAATCTAAGACAGTGGCAAATGCAGCCTTGAAGGGATTTTAGTGATGGAAAACCCTGTTCTCCAACAAAAACAAAACAGTTATGACAAATTTTGTCCTCGTGATTAAGCTCAGGGTTCTTTTTTTAAGGTGAGTAGTTGGAAACATGCCAAAATTTTGCCCATTGGTGGTATTTTATTTATACTGAGTTTTCTCTGCCAGTTAATGCCAAAAGGAAAAGATGAACATTTAGCTTTAAATACATCTCCAGCCCTGTATATACAGGATATATTTAAAAAACAAACAAACAAAAAAGTAGGTAATTTTCCTATTCCCATGGTTAATACTGTTGTGCAGTAAACTGGAACTACAGCAAATACATACAACTACAATGCTGCAGACTCTTTATGACATTCAAACCTGTATTTATAAGAGGCTTGACTACTGGTGATTTGAAATAGACCATAAACCTGGCAAATAATGGTCAAACTTGTAATGATTTTTTTGTTCTGTCTTTTACTAAAAACTAATAAAACCAGATGAAAGACAGTTTGCACTTGAATGACAGAAAAAATAATGTTTTTCAAATTCTAAGCTTAGACACTTGCAGAATCTCATGCAACTGCTGAAGCAATTTTAGCTTTTCAAGCACAGGCTCTCTCCTTTCCTCTCACTGTTCTTCTTCTCACATTCTTTCTTTTCAGGAAAAAAAAATATAGTGTTATTATGCCTTAGATATGAAAAGATATACACCTGGAAATTGGAATCTCTGTATGTGTTTCAGCTTGCAGAAAGGATGCTGTCGTTAATGAACAAATACACCTTTTTCCACTGCCCTCTTCCTCTATTCCAGTCCACGTCAAGTCAGAAAATGTTGGCTCTAATAATGCAATCTGGTGCCCTGGAAATGCACTGGACTTTGTACATGCTTAATGGTAATCATCTCAATGAATGGCTCCAGAATTAATCTTTATTAAGAAATAGACTGTGGCTGCACATCAGTTACTAAGCATAACTGTTCCTCACTTCCTCAAAACTCTTTCTACATCCACATCTAGCTTTATCTGTTTTTTTAACTGACAAAACTATAATTACCATACAGCATTATGGCCCATGTCCGGATAATGTATCATCAGCTTTTAGACTTAAAAACAGTTATCTACATCTTTAATAGTACATAGAACACAAACAACTTTCTTTCTTTACTTAAAACCACAAACATGGTAATGCAAAACCTGATCTATTCTTAGATTTCAAATAATTTCAATAATCATTGCCAAAACTGGTAATTTAACTATTCTTTATCCAGCATACACATTTCGTATAAGAAACCTCCCATTTTTTTTTAGAAAAAGGTTTACATTTCGTTTTTCTTATTTTTGTTGCAAATTATAAGAAATAAAACATTTAGAAACAGCATTATACTCATAAAGCTTTAATTTCATTTTATAGTTTTTACAGTCTCATGCCAGATACCATTCTGAACTGAATTATTGTTTTTATATGGTCAGCATCTTCATATTTTGATGTAAGCGAGCTAACCAGAACTTTCCTTTTCATGTTATGAAACTTAAAGGTACTTGTTTTATGACTACTATTCTGTCACATTTATCCATATTAGATATATTTCTTCAGCTTTTCTGGGACTGGCTTTTCTGAATTTGAAGCCTTTCTGTATCACTACAATTATTTGTAATATTTACTCTATACTTATTATTTAGATGGCTAAATTGTGAAAAGAATACAGCAGGCAACCTACTTTGCTTTTTCTTATCTTTAGACTAATCAAGTTCAGATACCTACAAAAGTATGATAGAGATAGTGCCTATTCTTTGCACATTCATGCCAGATAAATAATACATAAAAATAAAATAACTAGATATTCCAGACAGGGGAGGAAAGTGAATCTGTAACTTTTAATTTCATAATACTGAAGTATTCACTGAAAAGAAGTATGGACTAATTCTTATTTCCTTAGATTTTCTCACAGGTGCCCAACTTGAACACTTTCACTTTGGCTTAAACAGAATACTTAATTACAAGTAGAATTCAAAAACAGAATTTGGTGGGGAGGGTTATGTTGGTAAGAAAAAGCAGATACAAAAAGCAGAAAAAACCTCCAAGTGACTAAAAGTAAATTGACATTTTCTGATCAACAGCAAAAATCAAATGTAACTTTGTTTTGATACTGAAATCCCCGAGACAAACTTCCCCGTGATGGCTCTGAATCAACAAGAATATTTAAAAACATGCTTTAGTAGGAGATCACTGAAGGGTTTAAAAGCCATGCACATTAAATACTGTGCCAAACTGGGGCCTAAATACATCTCAGACATCTAAACAGGTCTTTCAATGCACATTTTCTAGCAGGTATCAATGCATGATTGAGAGCTCGAAGCATGTGATGGGGGAAGACGTGATCAAGCTTTATCACCATACTTGTGGTACACTAAAAATATCTTTATGTTGTTAATTTTGCAATATTTTTAAATCAGCACCTGTAACACTTTCATTAAGCTCCTGTTTAGAAGATACACAAGGCTCTAGGCACAAGATTTTCTGAAAGGAAATTCACATAGCAGCCCTTTTCATGTCTTAATCCTATTATACAAAAATCCTTTTTATCATTTTATCTTCATTGTTACCTGTGCCTCACGTAATAAATAGAAAAATGGCACTTTTCTTCTAAACACAATATAGCACTTTTTAGAAGGATTTAGCTGAACCTCTGCGTCTGTCGCAGGGGCAGGAACTGTAGAAAAAGCAAACCCACCGCTCCCCACCAGCAAAAAGAAGTACCAAATGTGGACATAATCTAGCAAATACCAATGACCAATCTAGTATTCTTTCTTCATGATTATTTTTGATTAAACTCAAACTACATTAAATCATTTATTCTTTAAACTCGCAATACTCTGCTGCCAGAAACAAACAGTGCTGTATCTGAAGACTGATCTTCTTTGAATGACTGTCCATGCTGTGGTTGAGACACTATTAGTTACACCTTGAGGCTGGACTTAACCTTGCTTTAGACCAG
Organism: Pandion haliaetus; assembly: GCA_013401275.1. Classification (NCBI taxonomy): domain Eukaryota; kingdom Metazoa; phylum Chordata; class Aves; order Accipitriformes; family Pandionidae; genus Pandion; species Pandion haliaetus. Next base: position 19,787 of record VYZV01042207.1, read on the forward strand.
TTCTGCAGCCATAAACAAAACCAGTGAGCTCCACGCAGCAGAAGGCAGTTTTGTGCATGAAGCAGAAACCTATAGAGGTGGAGGTAGAGGTTTACATGTAAACCACTTTTTGTTTTTAGTTTGTTGCTGGAGTGTGTGTACAAAGCAAATCTCGCAATTGTCCACATAGTGGACCTTGCTTTATATTATTATCAGTCTCAAAGCCTGAGGACTGTATTTCCTTCAGATGAATCCAAGTCCAAACTAGCAAGCTCCATTCTCAAGTGTGCAAATGACATTGCATGGACTTTCAGGTCTGAGCATGACCTGTTCTGCTCTGCAGATCCACTCCTGTCATGCTGCACTGCTTGCTACTACAGACACAGCCAGGTCTAAAATGCTGAAAGCATTTGCTGAGGACATTGGGAAATTGATTTGAAAAGAAAACAGCCTGTTCTCTTCTATAGACAGCCTTAAGGAAAAAAGTGATAAAACACTGCTCTGCCATAGAACTCTGTGGGGTATTAGACCTATTGCAAGGGAGAAGTTCGAGTGGCATCTCCCTGTCCCAAGAAGAATGTATTTGCCCCAAAATTTGCATGTATTTGCTGGCACAGATTAATTTTTCATTTGTGTTAAGTAGATGTATATCTTGCAAAACCAGAAAGCCAATAAAGAAAAAAAAAGAATGAAGTTCTTAGTGAACTGGAGTAAAGTCCTAATATAATGATCACTTCAAAGGATCCACTTTATTAACTGAAAATATTTTTTTTTCATACTTTTTTTTCATACATGTTCTCTTTGTTAAGGGCACAGTAGCAGGTATACATAAAATAAAATATAATAAAATACAGTCTGTCTCAAAGTGAACCACAATAAAAATATTTGGACCTTAGGCAGTGGTTTTCTAAGAAAACCATAAAACATAATTAAAATGCTAGCATTGCAGGACTGCTTTGCATTTTACTGAATATTGCCTTTCACAGCCTGCTCTTGGACACCACAAGTTATACCTCGAAGTCAAGAAGAAATACAGAAAAAAGCACATGCTCCGACTCTGTCCATGAACTCTCTCCTAGGTTTTAAAAGCGTATTTCATGCCTTTATTCAGGAGGAAGTATCTAATGAAAGCAGCCTTTCAGCATAAAAGAAGTTCTAAGCAGCAAATAAACTTGAAAGTGTCTCCAGCCCCTCTGTTTCCCTGCCAGTTCAATACGTATTTCCCCTCATCTGCACCTTACACTAGGGGTTGTCAAAGACTAGTGTGTAGCTTTAAACGACTAAACCTTATGACTTTCGAAAAGTATCAACTATCTATTCTTCCAATATACATTGTCCTATTTTGCTGCTCCTTACCACAGCATTAGGTGAACCCTGAATATCAGTGAAGTTTTACCAGACTCCTAGAAAATGAGGAATGACTCCAGCCCACACCTGATGAGAGAGGAAAGGCAGTTCTTTCAAATACAGCTGCACAGCGGTGGATCATTCAGCACAGCAGTGAGATCAGAGCTGAGCACTGTTACAGTGCTGGGTGCTAGAAGCACTACCTTTGAAATCCAGACTGAATCCACCAGCTGTCACGGAGGAGAGCCAGGAATAGAACAGCCCTGCCGATACAACTGGTAGGACACTGGGAAAGCTGGCATGGGAGAAACACAAACAGTGGTATGTACCTCACATGTGGGTCATATCTGTATCTGCTAGTTCATAACAGAGGGATTAAGGGATCAGAAATTGTGAAATTATCAATACAACTTTAAAATCACGTGCCTCAAAAATAATAAAAATATATTTATTAAAGATCCACACAAATATGTCTTTGTCCTTAAGCTACAGGGAGTTCAGCTGGGGTTAATGTCACTGGAGAGGTAATTGCAACAGTGATCTAAATAAAACACCTCCTCTGAAGTCCTGAACTTATGGGCATCTGTACCGGATCAGAATTTAGGCCAGCATATGGAAAAACCCTAAATTTTCAGGGAGGTGGCTTTGATGAGCTACAGTATCTTTCACACCTACCAGTCTGTGATAATCAAAATCATTGTAATGGAGAGGCAGTAGCTTTTCCCAGTTGCAACTGCTACTAGATTTTATTATAAAAGAATTCGTTCCCAACTCAATTTATATCTACTGTACCCACTCATAATTACTGAATCTGTTCTGACAGTGAGGGAATCAACCTGCATGAAATTAATACCTCCTGAGCTTGAAGTAAATTTGTTTAACCAAATTGTCCATTCTTTTGCTTTGTAACTTTGACCCTTGTTCAGTATTTGCATCCCCCTATGTATGACTAGAAAAGCTATTTTTATAACCCCTTCTAAACTTTATTCACAGTACAATCTCCTTAAAACCTTGCTTAATGGAAAAATGCATGATGGGAGTAAAACATTTTAAAACATCAAAGGCATAGCTAGGAAAATTATAAATACTGCATTCTCTATCTTGTATATGAATCACCTTCTTCTTACCTATCAAGTGCTTATTTTGTCCCTTGTGGTCATCACAACTCTGACTTAAAAGTATTACCCTTTAATTACTGATTTCTAATGCTCACCTCAACAAAATCACCGTCAAAACCCAAACCAACATACTAACACCACCTCCTATCCTACAAAAAAGTGTATGTAACAGCTATTTTGAAGAAATCTTCCTCTACATATATATAAAGCATAGATACCTATGGCACTGAGGAGAATTTTCTGCTTTGGATCTAAATATACACTTACAAAGATGTATTTTTCAGAAATATAAATGCTTTGAAAAATGACCTGAGATAATATTTATCAATACTACTTATCATATTTTACAGGTTAAAGTGTGTGATGGGAGGCTGAGTTAGGACATTAAATATGGGCAGATAGGCCTTTTCCTTAAACTGGGCACACCAGAAAGACTTCCACAAGCAAATTTCTCAATATTGGTGTTGAATCTGTCCCATTATGTTCTATGTGTAGCTAAATTAAAACAGCGGATCTTTGTAAAACAGAGAGATTGAGATTCACTAGTGAGAAAGAAATGCATCTACTGCTATTATGACACAAAAGAGTATCTCTTTATAAGCTCAAGCCTTACTACTTTGTAGTTTGCACATGGCATGTAAATAATAAAGTATATTTTTTAAAAAGTATTAGATCTTCATGAAGTAAAAATATGGTACTTGATAAATGGCATCTAATAAAACAGAAATACTCCTAAGCAGTTACATCTGTTAAGGTAGGATCTGATTAGTAATTAGGGCTCCACTGCACAACATACATACTCAAAAGAAAAAGACATCCAATAGCTTTACATGTGCAGTTACCCTTACAGTTACCGGAAGTTGCATGTATATATATATATATATATAAGGGAAGAACGCGGCTCAGGTTTGCAAGGTCTCCAGAGGTAACTTGGTGTTGGAGGTAATAACTGAACCTTGACTTTACGAGAATCTGGGATCGCCATCACTGAAGGTAGTAATTATGCCACAGCCACTGTTAGCACAAATTTCTGCGTTGCGCTGCAGCTCCATTCTTGGATCTGCATTGATCTTTGTGTGAGCAGAAGGACCAGCAGTTGGTAGAGTAGGTATTGTTAATTTTATACTTTTAGAGAAGACACTCAAACTGAAGATTCAAACTCAGGTGTGAAAGTTGCTCACAGATAGTAAGTTTGTTTTCTGTTCTACTTTCTTTGGGTGTTTTGTTAGGGGGAATAATCATAGATTCTAATAGTTCAACAGTTTATTACAGTGAAGTGGAGTACTAATACACATTTCAGAAGTTTTATTAAGCTCTTTACTGACTACACAGTTGTAATAGCCACTTTATTATTGCTTTTTACTTCAGAAATATCTTTATATTTTAATTTTTTCTTTGTTCTAGTCAGCAATAAATAAATTATATGAGGGAAAAAATAAAGGAAGATGATATAAATTTGCTTAAATCTGGCAAAGATTAGGAAATTTACAGTTTAGTCTAAATGTTTGTCAGTAATCATCTGATACTTAAGAATAAACTGCCACTTCAAGAATTACCAATAATTGAGATGTCTTTTCCAAATCTTTTTTTCTGCCACTCACCTTTTAATAATTTCACTGTTTTTTAAATCACAAGTGAGACCACAACAGAAAATAGAGGTTAAAGCCTGGTAGAATTTTTTTTTTCCCCTTTCTGCAGATTTTATTAAAAATTATTAATGCAAATATACATATTTTAGGGTCAGAAAATTTCATCTCACTCCTCACTGTAAAATTTCTTTTTGATAGGAACTTGAACTGTACTGCCATAATAATTTTTCATTGCAGATTTTCTGTTGCATTTTATGCATTAGGTGGTCTGTCATATGCATAATTAGTAATTATAGGACCCACAGTCAATAAGTCATGAAACCATATTATCTTTGCATCATACATTACTTGGGTTAACAACATTCTGATGCCTAGTTGAGGCTGTCACTAGCGTATGAAGATAAATCATTGAACTACACAACTCACAAGCCGAATTGTAATAAATCATTCAGTTCACTATTGTTAAAGGTCTTGTGACATTGTCAGTTAAACATGGCTGAGCACAACTTTTTGATTGTAACAGGAATACGTGCTGCTGCTGACAACTGTACCCACGCTGATGGCCTGGAGACCAGTGAGGAGTCGACTGTTGGGACCAAGTAATCTTAGAAAGCCTATTCTCATGCAGAGTATCAATAATTTCATTTAGCTATTTGCGATCTGCTGACAAACCCCTCCTCTCCCTCAAAACAACAACAGAAAGAACAAAAAACTATTTCTTTTAAAGCTTGAGTCCTTATATAGAGCATACACAGCTTACAGAAAAGTTAGTACAGATATTTGCTGTGCTGTCATTCTTGAAATGCCAGAGCATGGCAAGAAATGCCTCTGTGAAATTATGTAACTTTTGAAAAATAGCATATTATAGAATTGTCATTTGGTATTCTAGTGACAAATGAGGAAAAAAACCTAAAAAATTAAATTATGATCTAAAATGAGGTTACTTTTTAATATAACTACCACATGAAAGTTGCTACAAAAATTAGTAAATAAAAAGCCAAGTAATTTTAATATGAAAATAATTCTGTTGAGGACTTATTATGTTTTTTAAAAATTCTCTAAAATATCCTTTTACAGTAGGCAATGTTGCATACATTTCTCTTCTGAGCTACAGAAAACCCAAACATGATTCTGTTGTTTAAACTGATGTTTACAGAGGATGTTACACACTCAAAATCCTACCTATTTATTTTTACATAAATTTATCTGCCTGTTCCACTTGTTCATCACTGACACAAAGCAACTTCAACAATAAAATATGTTCTAAAACACCAACAGCTTTGCAATTGTCCTAAAAATCCACAGTAAAGAAATAAATACTAAACAAATAAACATATTTACCATAGTAAATCTGTTGCTTCATGCATGACTTGCCTTCATATCCCAGAGACCATCTGGAAATGGATTTTTAAACAAATCTTTGTGGAAAATTTGGTGGCGTAACTGATGTTGTTTTAGTTTCCTGGAAACCATAATAAAGCCACATCTAAGATTCCAAAGCACCTTAAATGGAAATCAAATTTCATTATGGATTGTTCCTTATCCCTTACTGGCAGGAATACTGGTTGAAGTAAAAAACTTCAAATAACACTTTTACCAAAGTAGTTTGTCTGTACCTTGCTTTTTAAGTCCTTCAGTGCAAAATAATTTAGCCAGCTGTTTATAAAAACTTCCCATACTGACTTTGCTTAGTATTGGGTTAAACAACAGAGAACACAAGGGCAGCTTGATAAACCTTCTTTTTAAAACCTTCTTTTTAAACTACTATGACCTGTCAAACTTGTAATTAAATGTTGATTTATTACAGAAGGCTGGTATTTATTGTTACTTATTGCTAAGGACTTATGATTTTCTTAGCACTATAGAAAACCAGGAAACACACAAAGTCCTTAGTGTTTCCTTTCATTCTTTTAATATATTGCAACAGGAAAGCCGTTTCAGCTACACATACTAATGTTAGGCTTACAATTTGGATCAGGCTCAGTCACACTTCACGTAGTTTAGGTCTTTGTAATGTTACATTTGTTCTTACTGCTACTATGCCATAGGAATCTCCAGTTCATTCAAATAAAAAGCAACTCTATGCCAGGAGGAGGAACTTTCTCTGGGTTTCCATAGAAATGTCATGCTTTGGGGGAAGTTGCTCCTGTGAATTAATGAGGTAGGTTATGATAAAGCTGTTCAGGTCTAACATTGGAAAGCACAATACAGCTTGCATTTTGATGGAAGATCTGGGAGGTGACGCAGATAAAAAGTAAAAAGAATTTAATCTGGATAACAGTTTGAATTCTAATGCCCCTCTTTTTCCGACTGCAGCCATATGGAATGAGCACGTTCACTGTTAGTCCTGCTGATAGCAAATTAAACATCCTGAGCATTAAACTCCTAAGTCAAAAGAATCTGCGATTCCTTAACGTAAATATGGGAGGTAACCTGACAGGCAAATTGCAGGTCTGGATTCAACTTCAAACCTTTCCTCCCTTGTGAGTTTTCAAATCTAAAATGAAAGAGTAGGCTTCTGAGTTAAAAACCAAGAGCCCATGTTAACAGCATGAGTGCTGGTTTGTTTATTAATGATCCAACAGTTCTTGGCCCTCATCATACCCATTTTTAATAGGCCAAGTATCACATAGCAATGTTGTGAGAACTCTAGATTTCATTTCTCACATCTGGCATGGTTCTGCACTTGTATATCTGGCATCTAGGTGGGAATATTCCAGCATAGAATGGGTATTTAGAATTACATTTAAAAATTTACAAAAATTACATTTAAAAAACATGATGAACAAGGCCAATTCATTATAACATGTCGTAGTCTGTTTCCGAACATTTATAACGGTTGTGAACACAATGCAAATACTGAATAGCTGTGCAGGATGCATATGCATCTACAAGGAAAGGTAGAGGAATATAAAGTATATAAAAATACACAGATGTTCTATAGGCCTAGGGTTTGCAAGAAAGCATGGTAGTGTCTTCCGAAATGATCATATAAATAAATTTGGGAATTATAAGGCAAAAATAGAGGGAAGTCAGTCATCTGGAAAACTTTGGTCTGGATGGTCCTGAAATGACTACAGATATTAATACTGGGTCAAAATAAACACACTTTAAACAGTAACCCCCCTTTTATCCCACTTTAAATACAGCACTATTACACATGAGTATATAAAAGTAAGCAGGAATAAGAAGATGTGGCAGTGAGGAAGTAATCCGCAGAGTATATTTTTAACACAAGGCCCACTGAAGGCCATTAAATGTTTCCACTGACTGGGGTCTAGGCAGACACCCAAGATACAAAGCATACACAGTTCAGATAATTTACTCTGAAACTATTTTTCAGTGGAGGTTAAGTCATCTTGTAATTCTACAGCCTGTTCAATGTTAATTGTCATCAGAAGCATGCTGAAACCAAATCTCCAGTGACGTGTCCTTATCTGTAAGTGAAGTACAATACACACCTACAGTGGCACTCCTTAAGAACTTCCCAGCTGGCTTATGCCCATAAGCCAGCTTCCAAGCGGTTGGTATTTGTTTTATTTAATGGCTTTTCCTGTCATGAATCTGGAGAAAATGTGCAAAGGGATTTAGCAGACAATGGGGCAAACTTCATCAAGACACTTTGGGTTAAACTGTGAGGTATTCAAAGGACGCAACATTATGGGACCAAGCATATAGCATATTAAAATGAATAATCACAGTTAAGAAGTTCAAATGATGATTTAGAAGCATACATATGATCCGTGAAAAATTTCTGACAGTAGAGGCCTAGATCAATAGCAGTGAAGGGATCAGGGTAACCGTATATTCCATACGATGAGCCGTTTCTCAAATTACTTTCTCAAATTACATGTCAGTTATGAAAAGGGCATGAGAGGCCATTGCTGATCAGACAGTGGGCCAAGAGGCTGTTCTGGTTGTTCCTTGCCTTAACTCCTCTCCACAGGCATCCAGAGGTGCCACTTGGCTGATAGGGACAGCTATTGACAGCAGCAGTAAAAACAGGCTGTTAAGACCAGCGAGTCCTGGAGATGAGAGGAACAGGCCATGGAAATGCAGGTAGTGGAAGAGCAGGAGGAAACTGGTAGGCGTACGTAACATGCATTAACGCTCTGCAGACTTGGGGACGTATCCTTTCCTGTCCCCTCTCTTCCTCCCAAACATGCACATAATATGCTCTGCAGGTGTATCTCACATGGCGACTTGTTTAAATATGAACACCTACATTTTCAGAGGGAGGAAAATATACCAAGCCTTTATCACAGACCATTTTAAAATGAGAATTTGCTGCTTGTAAGAAACATGGGATCATAATTTAAACTAGGACCTAAGGACAGAAGCACTAATTTGTTTATGATAAATGCTTTAATAAACAAGTACTAGTTATAACTACAGCTCTCCCCCGCCACTTTGCTACAAAATAATGACAACAATTACCAAGTGTAACAAGCAAAACCTGTCAACTCCCCCCACTTCTTTTTGCTTATATAACAGGGTTTAAAAATTGTGTTCATTAAAGCACACCTTTTTTTTTTTTTAGGAACTGCACTGTACAATGCAAGGATACACACACACACATTGACTTAAAGATGTATCTCACTTATAGCCCATGTTACAACACTCCTAGTCCTTACCAGCTATCTTAAGTAGGATACAGAGAATCCTCAATTTAGCAAGCTTAGTGTTGCACTTGCCCACAGCACCTTCTTTACACAGTCGTGCCTTCCTCTCTCTAACCTGTTTTTGTAGTGCGTGTTTGTAGGAAGGTGCATGTTCAGTTTAAGGAAGAACTGATTAAATGACCTTGCTATGTGGAAGAAAAAATCTTCTTTGATCCTGTATTCATTTGTGAGCCAAGTCAAAGAGAATACTGCCTGCCAAAAAAATCTGACTTACGTTCATTTAGCTGCAGAGCATTTATAGAAACCAAGCAAAGTCACGTTGCTTCAACAGACATTATCCAGCTCTGCATACACTAGCTTCTGTGCTCTCAATTTACCTCTGTCTTCATCTATCACATCTCTTTTGTTCACATCTGCTGTCAAGTTATGACAGAAATTATCACATTTAAATTACTGCCAGTTTGCTTTTTCTCCTCTGCTGTAATCAAGGATTTCCTTAAGAATTTAAATTGCCACATTCCTTACAGTTTCAAAGTCTCTTCCTATCTTTACCAAAAACTGGTTCACAGCAAAAAGCATAAATACAAATTAGCTCCAGGAAGAGCTGTGGTGTTTTAATCTGGCTAGAATAATTTGGGACATTTTAAATTTTACATGCAGATCACAGTCAGTGTTCCTTATTCCAAGTAATAAACAATTGACAAGTATGACCTGGCTGCTGGAGGGACCGCAGTCTCCTAAACCTCTATTTAAGTTGCGGAGAAGCCACAATTATCATGAAGGTCCCTCTCCTCATTTTGCTAGACTTGGGCATGCATTAGCCTTACAGCATGTTACAAAACCATCTAACCTGCCATTTCTCTAGCAAGAATTAACTCATTCAACTAAACAGACAAAGCAAATAAAAGACAATGCAGAGGAGCGTATGCATGTACAAAAGCTATCATTAAACTAAAATGAATGGAAAGGCAAAGCTCTCATACCAAATCACAGTTATCTGCTTTTTCCTCTCACCTCACATTCACCCCTCCTACACTTCTGTCTAGGCATCAGTTACGACCAGTATTTTATCTTTCTTCTAGTAAAACCCTTAACTCATTTGAGAAATTTAGTTGGGCTTTAGTATTTATGTAAAAACACATTCCTACTTCAAAAAACAATCAAATCCCAAACCCTCCTCCAATCAGATCAGGATGAAAAAATAAGATTTCCAGCACTGTCAGTGAGATATAAAAAAAAATGAAACATGAAACTTTGTCATTGGTTCCTGTAAAACACAATGTGATGCATCACATACAACTCGGACACTCGCGCAGTCAACCAATAAACTTACTTCCAAAACTAAGCCAAAAGCTTTGACAATTCTGGTGCACAAACACAGATGTTTGAACATCAGGTGTTGCATAAATGAAACTAATCTTAATAAAACAAAAGTGGAATTGTTTATATCAGCTGTACACAAAACTCAGTGAAATAAAGTGATTCTTGTGAAAAACACTGTTAATTTTCAAAGACAACATTTCAAGCAGAAATCTGACAAAGCAGAAGAATGAGGGCTGCTTCTTGAAAATTCCTTTTGTATGCAGAATATTTTCCTTGTACATCCCGTACGTCATATACAAAGACTATTCTTCACACTAATGAATTTGCCTTTGCTTTTCAATGCCAATGTAGGGGCCACCTACCCCAGAAAAAATCAGTCCTTTTTTTCTTGTTGCACCTATATATAACAAATGATAAGTGGTGTCTCAATGAGTTTGTAATACAAATGGACAAGACAAAAAAAAACCCAAAGAGGAAGAACGAAACATTATCCCTGTTACAAAGAAGGACTGTGGCACAAGATTAAACAATTTGCTGACATGTGCACAGAAGGGTAGAAATCAAAACAAAGTCAAGCTAATACCTTTATTACAAGACTATTTACTTTCCTAATTCCTTTGTTTTTCCTTCCTTAGTGCTCAAAAGCCTTATAGAAGAAATCTGGTATTTTAAATATTTAAATTACATTTTTATAAACAAAGCAAATTTATTATTAGCAAGTTACTCTAAGCTTGTAATCTATCTTTCTAAAATATGATAACTAAATAGTCAATAACTTAATGGATTCTTCTGTCATTTTGCAATTAAAAACATATTTTCAGCATATATGGAACAAAGATAGTTAGTTAGCAAGCAGAAGAAATGTGAGAGATTTATGTGGCTGTATTTTTTCATAGTTATGAAACTCATGTTCCATGATCACGTAATGTATCATATGTATAGCAGTCAAAGACTGATTGACATTTCATGACCATGGAAAGTTTTAAATAATGATTTAGATGACTGAACCATCTGTTGGTAACCCAGGTGGAAGTTTGTTTCTCCCAGTGATTGTTAAAAAAAACCAAATGGAAAGAGCTCCGAACACAGTAAAGAAGTCAAGGACATTTTGCACTGACCAGAGCTTCTCTAGTAATACCAGTGATACAACAAAACCCAAGTCTTCCAGTCTCCCAGATACATGCTACAGCACAGCCCAACACCATACCTGGTGTCTTGAGCCACCACAAACTTATTAGTTGGGATCTAATAGCAACTAAGTTTCTTTTGCAATTCTATTTCAGACACTCGGCAATTTTCAGGCTTTTAAGACTCAGGCCCAGCCTGTTCACAGCCTATGTATAGTGATTGTGCCTGCTTCTGCATCCTGAATAAGTTATGCTATTTAGTTTTATGGCTGGCTACCTCTTCTGATTAATGCAATATAAAAGTAGGGGGGGCCTTCAAATTATAAAGACCTTGTAGCTGAGGATATGCATGAATTTTGTAAGACTTGCAACCAGGAACTCAAAAGAGTTATTTCTTTTCCAACTTTCTTGAAGCAGTGGCCATGCAAAGGGCCTGGTACAGTTATGCAGGTACGGTCTTAGTGAATGTATAGAAAGCATAACAAAAAAAAGTTGCTGCATTAGCAAAAAAAACAAAGAGGAGATTCAAACTGAAATGCAAAGGTAGAGAAATTTTTTCTTGCCTTCCTTCTTTTTCTCTCTGTCCTGTATTTACTGATTTGGGTACCTTTCAGTTTGGACATTAGGTTTTGTATGAGAAAATATTCTGTATTGCTCTCAGCTGTTCTATTTCCCTTTGTGAGCTGCTCACACAATCGCTGTAACTTTCTCTTGGTTTTTGACTTTCTTATTTCCCCAAAATCAAATAATTTTGAAAGTTAGAAGTTTCAGTGTATCACAGAATCACAGAAGGGTTGAGGTTGGAAGGGACCTCTGGAGGTCATCTGGTCCAACCCCCCTGCTCAGCAGGACCACCTAGAGCCAGTTACCCAGGACTGTTGAGATGGCTTTTGATTATCTCCAGGGATGGAGACTCCACAACCTTCCTGGGCAACCTGCCCCAGTGCTCAGTCACCCTCACAGTAAAAACAGTGATTCCTGATGTTCAGAGCGAACCTCCTGTGTTTCAATTTCTGCTCATTGCCTCTGGTCCTGTCACCGGGCACCACTGAAAAGAGCCTGCCTCCATCCTCTTTGCAACCTCCCTGCAGGTATTTATAGACATCGACTAGATCCTCCTGAGCCTTCTATTCCCCAGGTTGAACAGTCCCAGCTCTCTCAGCCTTTCCTCACAGGAGAGATGCTCCACTCCCTTAATCATCTTTGTAGCCCTTCACTGGACTCACTCCAGTGTGTCCATGTCTCTCTTGTATTGGGGAGCCCACAACTGGACACAGTACATACACCATGTGTGGCCTCACCAGTGCTGAGTAGAGGGGAATATCAATAGCACGAAATCATTTCAAAGAAAAAGAAACCAAGTAGTATCCAAATTGGGTCACGGGGTGGGTGATGCTAGGACAAATCACTTTGGTTTGGATGTCCCATTANCTGCTAATCACCACTAGAGTTATATAAAAAGCAGAAATTCATGTGAAATGATTTTATGCTGCAATGTCACTACCCCTTCCAGACTGTTACTTGAGAATTGACCAATGTATTAGTGTTAAAACATTTTAACACTAGTATTGTAATAGCATTAAAATATTAAATAAAATTAAAAATATTTAATAACATTAAAAATAATATTAAAACCTTAGTGTGATTATCACAAAAAGAAGTATTTCCAGAACAGCAAAGGTGAAATGACAGACAAAACACTGAAAAAGAAAAGAAAAAAAAAAAAAGGCTTTTCACCAGAAGACTGTATTCGCAAATTATATCACTGTTAGTGAAGGAATAATGTATTTCTACATCAAGTTTGAAAAATCTGAAACCTGTATTATTTGTGCCCTATTAAAAGCAGACAAATGGACAACTGTTAGCTCTACACATTGCCAATGCTTTCCCATTTGCAAGGGTTATGGCAACTAGAACCAGCATGAAACTGCAGGCTGAAGTATTTAACTAGGGAAGATTAAAGGAAAATAATTGAAATTACAAAGGAACTCATAGTTCAAGCATCTTTGAACAAAATTGCTGTTTATATGTATTCTGAATCAGCAAGTATAAATAAAAGTGCCACTAGGAAAAAAAAAAAAGGAGCTGACTGTAGACAGGTTGTATCACCTATCAGTAACCTCCAGCCTGCAGGCTGTGGATTGGAAACCCACATTAAAGCACTTAAAACAGAAAAAAGATCTTAGTCAGAACAGGAACTGAACCACCAGCCTCCTGTATGTGAGAAGAGTGCCATAATTTCTAGGTTATCAGGAGCAATGTAATTCTTTGTCATGTAATGAAAATATCATCCTTTCATTACAGACTCTACAGCCCCAACTTTAAAGTTATTTTCCTTAATAATGAAGGCCATAAAGACTGGTTCTTCACTCCAGCACATTTCAAACCTGGACTTGAGTCTACTGCATACTGACAAAGTATATTTTCATAGAATTCCATAGATTTTCACAGAAATGTAGATTTTGACTACAACTTTGCCTATTTTGCATGAACTGGAGTCATCTCACTCTCATTTTTAACCAGCATTATTTACCCAAGATCCCCCAGTGTCATGGTTTCAGCCCAGCCAGTAACAAAGCGCCACGAAGCCACTCACTCACCCCCCACCCCCTCCCCTGGCCACGGTGGGATGAGGAGAAAATCCAAAGGCAGGCTCGTGGGTCGAGACAAGGACTGGGAGGGATCACTCCCCACTTATGGTCACGGGCAAAAGACAGGCTCAGCTTGGGGAAGAAACAAAATCCATTTCATTTACTACAAACCAAATCAAAACAAGGATATTAGGAAGGAAAACCAAACATCAGAACACCTCCCCCCACCCCTCCCGCCTTCCCGGCTCAGCTCCATTCCCGGTTCTCTCTCCCTTCTCCCCCCGGCGGCACAGGGGAACAGGGGATGGGGGTTGGGGTCAGCTCCCCACACCTTGGCTCTGCCGCTCCTTCCTCCTCAGGGGGAGGACTCCTCACTCGTCCCCTGCTCCACCGTGGGGTCCCTCCCACGGGAGACAGTCCTTCACCAACTTCTCCAACGTGGGTCCTTTCCGCGGGCTGCAGTTCCTCACAAACTTCCCTGGCGCGGGTTCTTTCCGCGGGCTTCAGTTCTTCCTGAACTTCCCTGGCACAGGTCCCTTCCGCGGGCTGCTCTCCAGTCACACACTGCTCCACGTTTACCCCCATGGGCTGCAGGGGGACAGCCTGCCGCCTCACCACGGGCTGCAGGGCCATCAGCCTCCTCAGGCGCCCCTCCTCCCCCTCCTTCTTCACTGACCTCGGTATCTGCAGAGGGGTTGCTCTCACGTTCCAATCCCCCCGCTCCCTGCAGGTTCACCTTCTTAAATCTGTTCTCCCAGAGGCGCTCCCGCCGTCACTGATGGGCTCAGCCTGGGCCAGAGGTGGGTCCCACTTGCAGCCGGGGGAGCTTCCAGAAGCTTCTCACAGGAGCCACCCCTGCAGCCTCCTCCCCTGCTACCAAAAACACCCACCGCACTAACCCATAAACCCCAGGAAGCTATAAAGTGAAAGTCCAGTATCTGAAGAGCACTTTTCTTCTCTGCCGAGCATGCCATTCTAAGTCGTATATCTCTATATGTTAAAATACTGTATTACACATGTACTGATTTCAAGACCTTTGAAATCTGTGGCTTCCAAAGTACTTCACAAACATTAAGGAATTTATTCTCATAACAGTTTAGTGACAAGTCTTATTTTGCCCTTCTTAAAGTACGTTTATATACAGCCAAGGTTGTGGCTGGATGTCAGGCATTCTGTCTGAAGAGCTTCTAACTTCTCCAGCTGAGGCTGTTTATGGGCTGTTAGATGAACAAGAGTAGCTTAGCAGGAATACTCCAGCCAAGGTATTTATCCATGTTTTCCATTGGTTTAGAACACAGCTGGGAAACTGATGGGCAGGGGAGAAAAGTAGTTTGCTAAAATAATACCAGAAATCTGAGAGATTTAAACCTATTATCATCAGTTACTGAGGGCTACCCTAACTATTGACACAGCCTGTTTCTACTTCTGTATTCAGTGGGCAGAATCATAAATTTTCCTGTGCAAAAAAAAAGTATTATGCTGATATTGTGGCTATGGTGGCTATATTACAATGACCTTATTTTTAAAAGATGAGAAAAAAGGAGTATTATGAAAAATTAAAAAGAGTGCAAGATCCCATGAATCTCTTGATCTTTTGCCCTCCTCTTGTAACAATCTCAAGTGAATCCAGAATAACTTCCTACTTCAGTTCTTAAGCATACATCAACTATCAAGTAATTAACCTTAAAGAATGTACTGAATACATTGTTAGTTCCATTAACATTGTTAGAGATAAACACAGTACTGTGAAATTTCCCATCCCATGACCTTGGAAGTCTCCCAGGGTAGCCGTAAAAGACCAGTTGCAGGGTTCATTTAAAATGGAGTCTAACAAAACTCAGAAGAATACACTACAGGGAACAATGCTGCCATTAACAGGGAATTCAGCTAACTGTAAATTAATAGACCTTTTACATCTCTAATTCGTATGGGTTTATGAAAACCCATCATTTAATATCTTTGTAAGTCTGCTATCCTGTATTTTAATGTATTTTTTTTTTTTACAATTCTCAGCCTTTCAAAAAACCCAAAGCCACAAGCTTTTGTCCTAAAAAACCCCCTTAAAATAATGTTTTGCAATAACAAAGTAACTTTGAAATATGAAATAAACATAGAATCTGTTAACCTGTTTTAAGACGACAGTAGTCAGGAAATGGGTCAATACGCATTGGTCTTGGGAGTGATCAACCTTCCAAAACTATCCAAGGAAGCTAGGTAAACCAGGAACAGCTCCCTTTTTTGTGGATTGCCCTCCTTTGAAATCACCTGATATTGCTAAGGCATCGCATCAAATATTTGTCCATCCTTACATAACTTTCTATGGCTGATGCCATAAACTGTCAGACTGAAACACCAGCAGCTCTAAACTAGTTATTTTACTAATTGCTACTTTACGCATCTTTCCTGGTTTTTTTTTTTTATGCTGCAGGTTAGCTTTACTCTTACATTTCTTTCCTTAGCTTACTCTTGAAGAGATTATATGCTGTCACCATAATCTTGAAGCATGTCTAGACAGCAATGCAAGTAGAACATGGGTAGAATTTATTTCTGTCTTTCAAGAAAGTCAAGTTTTCCTGACTTTTCAGTGTTACCATCTCATCAGTTGGTGCAATGGGACCACAAACACCACAACCCAACGTAAACCTGAAATTTGCAGCCCATCCAAGACTGCTTTGTAGTAATAAGTGCTAATGCTGGTGGCAACCTAACTGAGAGCAAAAGAGAGCTCAGTATATATTCACTCCCCCAGGTGTATCCACTTTCCCAATTCTGTTTTCATTATTATGTTGATCTTTACATTTCTTCCACTCTTCTTAGTACTGAAGATACCTAATACAAAATTATTTAAAAATATTGACAAAACCCTGCAATTACCATAGGGCATATTACATAAGCATGCCTCAAAGATGATGAAATAAGTGCCATAAATAGGTCCTGGTCCAATAAACACGTGGATTAGCTTAGTTAAATAGAAGAGAATTTAAGCTTGAGTTTGGTTGCCCTTTCAGCATTGACAGATCCTGCATATTGTAAAGTCCAGAAAGTTCTTATTCAGCTGCAAGCATTTTGGAATTTAACAGGATTAGGTCTTCAAAATAAGACAAAACCATCAAGTTACCTTTTCTGATCCTTGTTGAATTTATGCTCATTAGTTTGATGACATGTATGTGATGACATGGAATTTTTTCTTTGAGTAACGCTTGAGAAAATTTATATTTAGAATCATAGAATCATTTAGGTTGGAAAAGACCTTTAAGATCATCAAGTCCAACCATCAACCATGCCCACTAAACCATGTTGTGAAGTGCCTTGTCTACACACTTTTTGAATACCTCTAGGGGTGGTGACTCAACCACTTCCCTGGGCAGCCTGTTCCAATGCCTGACAACCCTTTCAGTAAAGAAATTTTTTCCTAATATCCAAGTTAAACCTCCCCCACCACAACTTGAGTCGATTTCCTCTCATCCTATCACTAGTTACTTGATAGAAGAGACCAGCACCCTCCTCACCACAATCTCCTTTCAGGTAGTTGTAGAGAGCGAGAAGGTCTCCCCTCAGCCTCCTTTTCTCCGGGCTAAACAACCCCCGTTCCCTCAGCCGCTCCTCATAAGACTTGTGCTCCAGGCCCCTCACCAGCTTCCTTGCCCTTCTCTGGACACGCTCCAGCGCCTCAATGTCTTTCCTGTAGTGAGGGGCCCAAAACTGAACACAGTACTCAAGGTGCAGCCTCACCAGTGCCGAGTACAGGGGGACGATCACTTTCCTGCTCCTGCTGGCCACACCGTTTCTGATACAGGCCAGGATGCCGTTGGCCTTCTTGGCCACCTGGGCACAGTGCCGGCTCATATTCAGCCGGCTGTCAACCAGTCCCATTGTCAGAAGAATTCAGCGAGAGGATCGGTTCTGCTGTCTTGCCATAACAGCTTTTCTGCATCCATTTACAGGCTATCAGCTTCTTAATAGATTCACTGTTGCTTAACAATTTTGTTTCAGGCATCTACCTACTAGCAGTTTCACCAGTGATTATAGATGGGCCATATTTGCATATAGACACGTACCCTGAGAAGCCAAATTAGAGCCTTGATTATTCCTCTTTGTATTCTAAGATATATTTTTGACTATTTAAATATGTTTTTTTTCAGCTCCCTCATTTGATTTAGGTGCCTTAGGTGTTAGATTATATAATGAAATCTTAATTTGCAAGATTGAATTTCGTATTGTCATGGGATTTTCTGGAAAGTACCTGATCAGAAATCCTACTCTATATGAGGAGGGATTCCATATATGTGTTCCTCGTTCACTGAGGATACTACAAATATGACATAAATCAGAAGGATCCTCAAGTGCAAGTCAGCTATCTTTATATATATATAGCAATCTTTATAGCAGCTACTATTAATACTGATAAAATACAAATTTCTCCCTATTTGCTAAGAATATTCCTTGTGTAATTACTGTAAGGAGTCTTATAATGGCTTCTTATTAGGCAAACATACATGATTTGACAGATTCAGACACCAAATGGAGGAGTTAAGTAAGTTAAGTGTTAAGCTTGGTAAAACCAAAGAACATCAACCTACCAATCTCCTTATGCTGCAAGAAAAAAGAAAAATCCCCTCATTTCTTACAAGTATTCGAGAGAATATTTAGAAGTTGGGAATGTTAGTCCACAACTACTTGTCCACAACTACTTATTCCTTGGGCGTGACTCCTGATTTTAACTGTATCTGATTTGCCTTACCACACGCTTCTCATTTTGGGGGCTTCTCTCCCCCTAAAATTTTACACTCCCTCCTCCTGTCTGCTACAGACTTGTAATTTGTTAGGTAAAATAGAGAAAAAAAAGGGGGGGGAGGGGAGCTCATTTCATTAATATCTGTAGAAGCCTTTTAAAAAACATCTGTGAACTTATTGCTAATTTTAAGAAAAAGCCTAAAGCTTCCATCCAGATCACAGTTCTTAAATAACAGCACTTCCTGTACAATAAGAAAATAAATTGCAATCTATGTCCTGAAAGTTTGATTAGTTTTTAACAAGATTTAAAGCACCAATTTTCAGTAATCTTTTTGTTGGGTCACAAACAACTCTGGTTCTTATTCTTTTTTAAAAGATTGGATCTTTCCAAAAGTTACATCCTCCTTAGACTGAGGGGACTGAAATTATGTTGATGCAGTGTAATTCTTCAGACAGAGCTCCATAGTGGCTGCAGGCCCATCTTTGCAAGAGATTCAAAAGAATAAACTTTCCTAGTGTTCTTACTCCAAAATACTTGGGCAAGTAAGCAAAGTAGCTGCTCTCACTCTTTTATTAAACTCTATCATTCTCTTTTTTTTACTTCTGTGGCCATCTTTTTTTCACAAACACAAAACTTTTTTAAATCTTGGATATTAAGTTTTGGTGCAAACCAACCAGGAAAGGCCAATCAGAGTTTGTGACCAGTCTTCCCTTTCAGCTGGTCTGTTCCCTTTCTGTTCAATATTTGTAGTATGAAAAAAGGTAACTATAAGGAAGAAATTATATATTCCATGACATGGGAAATCTTGTCTACATTGAATTGTCTTAATCCAGAATTATTTGTTAGCATCTCTTGAGTTGAAGCCAAAATAGTGAAGCACTTGGGTTCTAGCCCATTTGTTTACTTCTTAGATACCTGAAAGCTGTTTACATACTTTGCTTGTAACTCTTTTAAATGACTTTGTATCTAAAAACATTCACAGAATTCTCACCATTCATATGTGAAACTTCACAATTCCAGCTCAGATTTTTCGTGGGGGGGGTGTTCATACCACTTCAGTGCTGAAAATTTTCTAATATTTTCTCTGATTAACTAATACAGATTCACTGCAAGATAACAGAGTTGTTCATATGTATATTTATCTGCAATGGATCAGATATAACTAATATAATTTCTGTGGAAATGTTGTTTTTACAAACATGAATTTCTTGTGAAATGACCAGCAATGACAAATAACAAGGAAATATCCCAACTAAATATCACGATGTGTTGCCAAAGACAGCAAAAGCTTCTTTTGATTTGTATGTAAAGAAGCTTGAGGAAAGCGTTATTAAAATACATTTTTAAACCCATCATGACTTTAAAAAATTACAGTTCCTACTCCAAGGAGGAATGCATTTTAAACTTTTTTACCCATGAGGTTCTATATGGTTTAAGCAACTATTATCCTAGAAATAGCTTCTTTCTTTGTGTTATACTCCAGCACTATAAATCTAGCTGTTAAAGTAGGAGGGCATATCCAGAACTACTAAGGAGAAAAAAAGAGATTGATTTTCCAACATACTTTCTACCCCAGTCCAGCAATATTTGTATATACTGACCTCACAGGCAGACTGCAGAAGACTACTATATGTCAGGTTTTCCCAGACAAGTCCTGTTTTCCAAAAGAAATATTGTCTAAACACTATTTGAGGCTTCTGTGTGTTTACTAAGGTTTTCTAGTTGCCTGGCAGCCCAGCTGAAGTGTGAGTTCTCAAGCTACGGGAATATTTGTAAGTATTTTTATATCATGTGGACAATGGTATAAGAAACAATAGATTTTGCAGCAGATGAAATTTCTCACATAACATTTTAAACATCAGAGGAAGAGTTTATACTCATGAAAAAATTTGCCTAATTTTTTTAATTAAACATGTCATTAAAGAACTGGACAGTAAAATACAAGTTTGACATTGATGTACTCTTCTTATGATCCATTTCTATTTCTTGACTGCAATTTACTATATAATACTGTAAGTAAATTGCTTTTCAAAGCATTCACTGAAATCTTGAAAACAAATAAAAAAATACCTTTTAGTAAAACCAATAAATGCAGAACTCTCTTCTTCAATACAACATATCTATGAAAAGGTTCATGAAAGACAGCAGATTCTTGCTGATGTTGACTACATTTATCTATTAAATTAAACACAGGGAGATAAATATCAATTTTGTTCAAAGGCCATTTTATTCATTTGCTACATGAACAAGAAAATCAATGAAATCGTTTATCCAAAGCTCACCAATGTCTGAAAATTCCTTTCTCCTCCTGTTCAAACCACTTTTCAGGAGTCATACATAAACATGAAAGCTGTGTAAATGTGTTGTGGAAGATAGAGTTATGGATTGCCTTGATCATTTGTGCAAAAAT
>VYZV01042208.1:0-36733 GCA_013401275.1 Pandion haliaetus
GGGGGCAGGATGGAGGGTGGGTGTTATAATGATTAAGAGACTACTTTCCTTGCTCTCCATTTAATAAGCTATAGTTTTAAAATTATCACACTTGTCTTGCCTACGGGAGACAGGGCTTAAAATTTTGTTCTTTCTGATTCAGATTACAAAGCTAGTTCCCCAGTTTCTCAGGCTGCATACATAATTTGTTTTGAGAGGGATACTGATCATAGGATCCTGACATGTAAGAAATACAGGTTCATGTCCTTGTTTGAAATCATTAAACCAAGACTTAAATTTGGGACTCCTCTTGCATAGTTAAATGCCTTTACTACAAGGCTACAAGCTGTAGGTTATGAGCATTTAATCAGTATTTCTCAGTCAGATCTAGACAGCACCTAGGCACATCAATGGCTGTACCTTCCCCTACGATCCATCAAGGCAAGTGGGAAGTAGTTAACTACAGGAAACATAAAATACTTGCAACTTGGACAAATTCTTCTTCTATAACTTTTCATAAGATGTGGAACTTCTGCAGCATATTCAAATAACTAAGTTCCTTAATAAGTCTTTTCTACTATGGTTTTCTACTGTGCTTGAAAGAATTCTACCTTAAAAGGCTAACTGCCTATTCCAGCTTTCTGCAATATCGGGGAGCCAAAATCCAGGTTCCGTCAGGAAGTCCAGCTCCTAATATTTGCTGTGCTAACTGGATTTATCTATAACTACTTACGAGCCATTGTGACAGGATCTACAGAAAATCCTAAAAGGAAAAGATAAGTAAATTCCCTTAGCAAAAATCCTAGAGATATGATTCTGTGAAGGACATTCGACAGTGTCAGAGAATAAGTCTCAGCTCCTATAGTATTTTAGGTCTTTCACCATACATCTTATTCTGCCATGAATTTTACTGCTCATTTCCCCTCAATTGATATTAGCAAAATAAGTAAAATGATGTAAAATAAGAATTTAATATCCTAGTGAAATAATACAATTTAGAACCTGCCATCTCTCCTGCCTCACCTGGAGCCTAAGTAATTTATTTAACTGGGTTATAAAAGTTGCATTCCAAGGGCTTTGGAAAATATTAAACTCACTTCTTTATCAACAGAGCATCTTGATAAGGAAATGGAAAAACTTCTATAAAGTCAAACATGAGAGAACGCTAAAAATGCTGGACTTCTGATAATGCAATGTTTATTGTGGTTGGTTAATTATGGGCAGTGGATTTTCCTTCTATATTGTGTTCTTTCTTATTGGAAGCTTGCTGAGTGAATTGTAAATATAATAGAGGGAAATGGCTTTCATGTGCCCCGGCATGCAGCAGGGATGATTAAAAAGACGCAAATTTAACCCACAAAGTTTCTGTGTTTTGCAGAAAGCAATGACTTTAATGGGTGCTTTTTGTTTGTTTGTTTGTTTTCCAAATCTGGGGTTATGGACTAATTCAGAGACTCTGCAACTTTTTAACATTTTCCCACATTTGTCTGAAGTGAAAGAAAGAGAAGTCCTCTTTCTACATTTCTTCCCCCTGTGTAAGTATACATACCCTGTGGAGTTCAACTACAGAAGGAATAGATAAGACAATTTTAAAATGTGTGAAATGAGGTGACTGTAACATTTCAGCGTGGAAAATGAGTCTCTAGTCTTCCTGCCATGGGTATACCCATTCTTACCTGTAGCCACATACCGACTCAACTCCATATAGACAGTTCAACCCAGGCATTTTGAAAAGACAGGGGTTAATAATCTAGAGTATAAGGGGCTATTTTATGATGATTATTAGGTGCGATAAAACGTGATGAGTGGCTCACCTGATTTGATAAGCACCATTTCTTGAAAAGCAGGACTTCACATTCAGAAGATGCTTACACGATGAACTGCTTCTGGTTCCTGCATTGTTCTGCAGGTTTCCAGCATTCTGGAATCTGTTTAGTCTCCTAATTGAAACCTCACAAACTCAGCTACCAGCAGCCCCTACCAACCCCAGTCTGGGTAGACCCATTTTTTTTTTGCCCTAGGTTAGGAGAGCCAGATCTCCTAGGACCCCCATACCAGAAGTCACCTGCTGGGAACATTTTGAGTGGCACTAGATTTGCTGAAAGTTGGTGAACCTGAAGATCCTTTGAATAAAACATTTCAAGTCAGCCAATGTTAACAAATGAAACAGGATTTTTTTCGAGAACCTTTAACCAACTCAAACAGTAAAAATATATTTATGGATATATCAAGTTGCTGGGTTTACTCATGTTCTTATGCCTTGGTGTGGAACATAAAAATGTAAATCTGAAAAATAGATTTTTTTCCAATGATACTCACTGTCATTTTCATGGTAGTGACAGAAGTTCATTTTAGAACTGGGTCTTGTGTTTCTGCCAATGCACAGCATGCTTGACCTGCAATGCCCTAGCTGTTCCAGTCCTAAGCCTCCCCTGAGCAAACTCTGACAGTCATGCAGACTATGCTGATGTGGATCTGTAGCCAGTTAACAGGAAAGTAACATCAAGAAACGAATTTCCACTTGTGACCTGAAGCAATTCTCCAGATAAGGTAGCTTAGAGATGTAACCCAGTGTTCCCCAACCTGTAACACCATTGCCTAGTAACTGGTGTCCAGGTGGCTGTAATTTTGAAGTGAATACTCCAAAAATATAATTTGCTGATAAAACCAAACCTGAGATACCTTCATAGCATGAATAAATAGAGTCAAAGTAGGACAACAAATTTTGATTAGCTGGTTACCCCTTCCTTTCAGCGGAATAAGTCTGGCGTGTGCTTTGATGCAGTTACTACGCAAGTCCATTACAGTAACAAAGGAAATGTAATTTTATTTTTGACTGGCACTGGTACAGTTCTTGGAGGATCATGCGGTCTTAACATCAGCTTAAGCAATTCAAGGAGAGGCCAGCTAAAACCATGGTATGTTGGAGCTCGCCATGTGATGTAGGACCAGCTCTCGCCTGCCGCACCGTCGCCTGTAGCAACCGGGAGGCATGTGATGGCTTTGGTGTTACGGCCACCAGCAACAGCGAGAGCTCGGGTTTAAGTATTGATTCAGACAGCGGGAGTTTCCCAGTGCATTGCAGTGATAATGCGGATTGATAATTCCGGTGGAAAAGGGGACAGGTATCAAAAAAAGCCTGTGGGCAGAAGTGCCAATTAATTTTCTAGGATGGATTTCCAAGAATTATTTATACAAAAAAAAAAAAAAAAAGCAGGTGCACTTAGCATTAAAAACACTGGCTTGGGGTTTTTTTCATCTTTGTCTACGAAATCATAATGTAGGAAAAAAGAATGGCCAAGACATTAACAGAGGAATTATCATCTATTCAGTAAGGAAAATAAAGAATGAAGTAGAATGTATAAAACTTTAAGAGAGAAAGGTGAGGTTTATTCATTTTTTCAGAGTCCTTTTATGCCCCGGAACCGAAACAATAATAAAACAAAGAACAAAGTAGAGAAATAATGCTCATAGTCTTCAAGTCTCTATATCTAAATATTAAATTTGCATTAGCCCACTATGTACATGCCATACTTCTGCAAGCATACTTGACAGAATGGCATACTCCTGGCATATCCCAGAAACTCAAGCCCATTAATTTAATTTTTCATTCATCTTAACTTTGGTAGATCTCTAGAAGCATTTATGTGTACAGCAAGTTAAAAATCTCCAAGTGGAACATTGTTATATCAGAAAATGCTATACAATATATTTTGATGAGTTATCATTTGTGATATAACAGCTCAGGGTAGTCTCATAAGATGGAAATTTTTTCCATGTTGCATGTTTCAGTGTTTCATTTTTTTTTCTCGTATTTGAATTTTGTAATTAATTTTTTAAACTTATATTTTGTATAATGTATTACCTTCAGTGTTGGTTCAAAACACTTTTTGGATGTTTGAGTAACCAAAAATAATTTTTAAATTTCATTTCTTAAAAATTAATTTTTATATTTCTTTTTGTAGACAGAAAAAAAATAAAATTGCCAACAGTCCACAGAAGTTCAAATCCTTTTCTGCTCATAACTTTTTATTTGCAGCAAAAACTTACTCGTTAAGTTATAAAACAGAATAATATATTGTCTTTTTGCCTTTTTCTTTCTGAAAATGTATATATTTGACTGAAATACCTAAACCCTACACCTCTGCAGTTGTTATGAGTATATGCTAGTGAGTATATATTACAATAGTTAATTATAGGCTGTGTTCAAAGAACAACAGCAGCAAAAATCACTCAGAGGTCTGAAGGATAAGGCACTTTAAGTAAAATTCTCCAAAGCATTGGATTGGAGCAATTTTAGCTTTTTACATTCTTTTGAGCCATATTTCTAATGGTAACAGCCTATTTGCTATACTTTAATTATTCTTTTTAATAGAGGTAATTTCTGAGGAAATGCCTTTTTTTTGCAGAAATTTCTTTTTTGCAAGACCAGAATTACACGCAAATCATAGAAACCTCTGCCATCTGACCATCACATTGTGAAAGTATTCAACAGCCTAATTCAATCCACACCAGGATCTTTCCATTAGATGTAGTAGAGGACCTAAGCAGACCTGAGATGCCTAAAACGAAAAAATCCCCTCACACTCCCACTCAATGGTGTCTAAACCTGAAGGCTATTAAGATCAGTTGGTTCCTC
The DNA here is from genome assembly GCA_013401275.1 of Pandion haliaetus. Classification (NCBI taxonomy): domain Eukaryota; kingdom Metazoa; phylum Chordata; class Aves; order Accipitriformes; family Pandionidae; genus Pandion; species Pandion haliaetus. The sequence continues at coordinate 4,619 of VYZV01042208.1, forward strand.
CCTGTTTGATTTTCAAGTTCCCTAAACTCTTAAAATTTTGTTTCAGCGCATGCCCAGGGCTTCTCCAGCCCCAGGAGATGTTTATCTCCTGCCTCAGCCTGATGACGATCCAGAAAGGAGGTGTTTCTCTGCCAGGCTCCTCCAGAGTCTGACACAGGCCGACAGGACCTCGCGAAAATGGTGCGGCTGCTCTCCTTCCAGCTGCAGCTGAGGCGGGGGGAGATAGTAGCCACAGAGATTCCAGCATTCAGCCAGGAAAGAGGTGATCTGGATTGAGGTCTCTCCTTCGCCTGAGGAATTCAAACCCACATCTCCTGCCTCCCAGGAGAGTCGTGTAAGAACGCAGCTGGAGGTTATTTGAGGGAACAGAGGCAAAGCAAGTATGTGAAGGGGTGCCCTTTGCATATTCTGCCTGCGTATTACCTCTGTAGGTTAAAAACAGAAATCAGATGGGTTTATGGGTTCTTAGTTGGGCATCCACCTGAACATGGTGAGCCTGTGTCATGTTTGATTTAAAATACAGAAACAGCCTTTGAAGAAGGGACCCAGAAAGTCCTCCAGCACCGTTCAAGTCCTGGCCATCAGCTTACCGCACCAAGCCCCTCTTTCACTTGCCTCTTGAATTTCAGTGCTGGCACAGGAGAGGGACAGCGAAATGGGATCTAACCATGCACAAGAATCATTGTTCAGTGAATGTGTAGCCTTGTTGCCATACAATGAAGCCTCATGGCTTTGAACCTCTCTTCCTGAGGCGAATTTGGAACCCAGGTGGGGGACACTTTCTAACAGAGGTGTAAAAGACAAGTAACTACCCCATCTCCCTTCTTTCTCTTTCCCTACTTCTCTCTCTCCCCTTTAAGACAGGTAAGCCCCACAGCCATTTAAAAGACTGGATAGAAGTGTCTGCCATAGTTTGTATGTACTCACCCAGACCTTTTGAAAATAAAGTGTCCTTCTGCAGCCTTTGCTCTTCATTTGCAAACCACTATTTCAAATGTACTGTTCCTTACTGTGCTGTGCAGGCTGGCCCTTTCCCAGTGTCTTCTCCTTTCTGGATCCCATTCTGAAACAGCTAATTCCCCTCTTCCTCTTCATTGGAAGCCCAAGTGCCTCACTCCAAACTTAGTTTCCACCAGGAAAAAATGCCTAAACCATAATTAAACATACATATTTTTAGGTATTAAACATACTTCTTCATTAAATGCAGAGATTCAAGAAACAGAAAGAACCTGGCCTAATGCTCAAAGTGTGTAAAGTAAGTAAATAGAAAAAAAAACCCAATATATTATTTTATATCTAAGCTAAATACTTGTGATGTGAAAAGCCTTGCATTACTTTCTAAATTGGATAACTTCCTCATTAGGCGTGCTTTCTTGGTGCCATCTTTACTGGAAATACCTTGTAAGCAAAATTTGGATGCTGCACATCAAGCCAGTTACACTCAAATGGCAGGTTAAAGTGAAAGTGAGATGCCAGTTTGAAATTGAATTATTATAGCTTTTTTCCTCCTCATCCACTCAATCACAGTAATATTATGCAGTTTAATTCTGTGAATCTTTGTATATCTCATATCAAGATAACTCTCTTGACTGTTTGCAGATCAGAGATTTCAGAGCAGCAAAGAGGGAGTCTGAAGAAGTGCTTTGATTTAAATACACTATCACCACTTCTGTTAACATTTTCCCTGCTTCATGGTATCACATAATTGGGAAAGTTATCAAAGGAGGAAAAAAAGCATATGATTGTAGTAAGTCCAATAGTTATAAAAGTTCTACCTAGTTTAGCACCAGGAGGCTGAATTAATTTCAGTGGTACAATATTACAATGGACAACAACGTGTGCATACATGTATATAGGTATATGAATGAACATACAGTTATACGAACATATAAGTACCTATTCCATATTGAGAAATACAACAAAAGGATGGTGACAAATACACTTGCATTTACATGACAGTTTCCTTTTTTCCTTCATGCACTTCTTGTTTCTGTATCTTCATATCCTTAAATAAAGCCTGAATAGTTAGTTTCATACAGACAACATTTTGGTCAACCCCCAAATTTATATTGAATCTTGACTCTTGGCTTACCTTGTGTAAGTGCCATCGTGTACCTTTGGATAGTTGTTTCACTGAAGAATAACATTTAAAATGAATGAACAATAACAAAAGGTATTTGAAGAGTCAACTGCTAGGCAGAACGATATCGTTAAATCATCTATTGTTTGGCCTATTTTACTGGAAAAGCTACAGATGAAATAATTTACAGGGAAAGAACCTGAACATTCCCTGACATGCATTCTGCATCTATTTCTCATAGCTTAGGAATTTTAAACTGTGGGGGATCCTGGCCAAACAATATAACATAATTGTGATTTGTATTTATATAGGCAAAGTGCAAGCTAGTAGATTTGAAGACTGTAATCATAATAGTTGCTATTTAGGAGCAATGCATGCCAAATGTTTGGAGGGACTTAAGAACTCGATTTACAGTAAAGTATGGGTTAATAAAAATAATCAAAAATGAGAAAAGAACATGACATCCAGAATCCCGATTTCAGTTCAGTGTTTCTACATCTTCTCTAGATACACAAGATTAGGTATCAAAAATCTTGGTTTTTTTCCCAGTTCTGCAAATTATTCCCTAATGGGAGTAACGTTAGAAATTGCCAAAATGGAAAACATTCATTATTTTCCTTAACTTGTTCTGTTAAAATTTCAGTGGCCTCTCAAATTCTCTAAGGTTTCTTGGAGATGCAGCAGAGTTCACATGGGCTGGGAAGAGACAGAGCAGTTTCCGACACCTGGACTTCAGCGAAGCATTTGGCAGTTTCCCACAGCCTCCTCCCAGACAAACTGGCAAGATACAGACTGGACGGGTGGTCAGCGAGATGGGTAGGAAATCGGCTCGCAGGCTGCGCTCAGAGGGTGGCCATCAGTGGTTTTTTACTCAGGCTGGCAGCCTGTCACACACGGGGTTCCCCAGGGATCAATCCTGGCCCCCAGGCTGCTCAGCATCTTCATAAATGATCTGGACGATGGGATTGAAAGCACTCTCACCAGGTTTGCTGATGGCACTAACACGGGTGGTGTCTTTAATGCTTAAGGAAGTTCAATTTCTTACTGTAAGTGTTCTACAGAGTACTTCTTATGCTGTCTTTACGTCCAGCACTTCTTTTGATACCATTAATCCATCACTCCTAGGTAGTAAAGATGCTACCCACATTAAGTCTGCATTAACTTTCTGACTTTGATATTGTATGTGCCCTGCTCAGCAGTTCTGGAGAAAGGGAGGAACAAAGAGAGCAGCCCTGCTGAATTTTTTCCCAAGTATTGTCTGGTGGCCTTGTACTAGGGCTTAATATCTTATCTGACTTGGAAATCATGGAGCCAGTTTTCTTATGTATCTGTGCATGAGGATTGGATTCTTTGGTGTCTGCTTAGAAGTGAGAGCAGAGTTTGGGGGAACTTTCCTCTGTGGGAGTTGTTTATTTTCCAAAAACCTGGATTTCTATGAACACAACAGTTTTGAGGCTTCTGTTTCTCTTTCATATTTGATATCTACAAATGGATTCAAAAGAAGGGAATGTGCCTCCACAAGCACTCACACATTAAGTATGACTGTATAGAACTTTTTTTCTTGAGGAAGTTGAAATCCCATTCTTTCATTGTTTGAAGTAACAATAGAAGAAAGAAACACTTTTTTATTGTTATTTTTTTAAACATATATTCTATTATAAAGCAGATAATTTTTTAAAAAGTACTTTGTCCCTAAACATTGCCAGAAGTCACTCTCAAGTCTTCGGAAAGGTGTTTTGTCAGATTAGAAATGTGTACTACATAAGAAGCTGATTTATTTAACTTTATGGATAACCTGAAGAGTTCACCCAGTGAGAATCACTTCTCACCACGCAAGAGCTGCAAATTGTATTTGAAAAGAGTATTTCTGATTACTATTGGCACTCCTGAGCCTCCTGTTGACTAACCCCAGTTTGCTTAAGCAGCAACCTCATTTCAGTTGAGAATGTCTTCAGCACATGCACTTTCAGTTCTGTACTCCACTCCTCTCTATTTTTGCAGGACGTGTCTCAAACACTTATCCCAGACATAGCCACCAGGCTATGGAGGTCCCTTGAGTATTTTCCCTGCCATTTTTGCAACTGCTGTGCTGAAATAGTAGGCAGTGTAGTAGCTGAAAATTTCTACTTTCCTCTCAGGTGGTGTCTCTTAGGATTCCTCTGGTCACCTGCTGTTCTACTACTGCCTTGTGATCACCGGCCATCTGGACTTCCCAGCGCTAGCCCTACTATTTTATCTTGTGACATCATTCTGATACATTTCTACATTTTCCTAGATGTGTTTTAAGACATAGCAGCAGCCAGGCAGAGAGCTCAGTGCCATACTTCTCATTCTGTGAGTATGAACACATTTCTATCCCAAACCCCAATGAACACTTAAAATGAAAAAAAAAAAAAAAAAGGCAATATCCCCAGTTTTTAATCAGTTTTTTTTATCCATTTCAAATTTTTTACTACATCTGCCTTCAGCTTCTAAGCTGCGATGTTTTTGACTGGGAAAATTCAGTTTTACTTTTGAAAATGTTGAAATATTCCTTTGCAAAGTGCTTTGTATACCTCCAGAAAACAAAACAAGTCAACATTTCTTCTTTCGCTAAGTAGAAGTAATCATTCCTTCAAAGTGAAGAATGTAAAAGAAATTTGGCAAAAAAATATGTTTTTGACGTTACCCTGTTCCAGTTTTTTTTTTTAATCTTTACTATGTTTTGTTTCACCTTGAGAACTGTAGCTGAACTTATGCCATTGCATCTTCATAATATCCTCTCATAAACACTTCTAACATTATCATTTTCTGATGTGACACAGTGCCAGAATTTTCATTGTGATTCTAAAGCAACACTGTCCTTTAATCAATATACTTGGGATCGTCTGGAAAAGGAGAGAAATAATACTGCTAAAAGCTTACTAAGTGATTTAGTGATGGATAACTTTATTTATTGTCCAAGAGAACAGAACTTGGCTACAAAACATTTCTTCAGTAGGACATAAAGATACCAGCTGTACCGCAGCTGCTTCTGCTACTTTAGTATAGAGGTGCAATGAAGGGGCTTCATGAAACTCATTTCTATGACCATTTTCCAAAAACCCCACAGTAGTAAGCTACAGCTAATTGTAGTAACTCAGATGATAATTAGTTGGCTTAAACAACAGAACTATGCAAGCCCTGGTAGCATGAACTAGAGATTTATTCAGGTAGCTTCCTCCCAAAAATGACCTCAGAACATATGGATTGCCTGGCATCACAACCAATAAATAGTAAGTAAGTAGAATAAATGATGTCTTCTATCCTTTTGCATGTTGCAGCCAGACAACAGTGCAAAGCTGCACCCAAAAAAGCACCTACCCCTTTACAACAGAAGTCATATTTCCTTAGGCCAGTGCTCTAATTGCTCTGATATCATGCAAAGGTGCTCATCTCCCCTGGCAGCCATTTGTCAAATGAATAAGCATAACTGATCAGATGAATAATTTTCCCAGAAACTGCAACTAACTCTTCAGGTTTTCCAACAGAAGGAAGCTGAAAACCAGCAGCTGTGTGCTTCAACGTGTATCACAGAGGTTATTAGCTGGGAGGTAGGTGCCCTCACCCCTACAATAGGGTATTTTTGTTCGCTGTGTAGTTGTCTACAATTAGACACCTAGAGAACTAGCAAGTAAACCTCAAGATTTTCAATGCTTAGAGTGATAAATTTTCTTGGAAGGATATGGACTGTTTCAGTCTAGATCTATCCCTTTGCCTTGTACCGTGTCCTGGGCAGCACAGTAGCCCCAAATGCTGGCATAGAACCAACTACTGAGATCGTCCTCAGTGGCTGCGACATGGATGCACCCACGGCTCCCGAGCAGGCACTGGGAAAGGGCTGGCATGAACTGCATCTCTGACAAAGCACGGTCACCCTCTGCTCCTGGCTGGCTCCCTTAGACCAAGTCCACACTACAGAATTCAGTGAGCAGAGGAGAATCTGATGGACAGAGATGAGTGAGGAAAAACTCATAGGGAAGGTACCGTTATAAGAGCAAAGCTGGGCATTTCTTGCTCAGTCGCTTTGTTCACAAGGACAATTGTTAAATACTGGTTCATTACAGAGAGGAAAGCACAGCATATTGCTCATGTTGAACTGGTCCACCGCATTTAATGCTCCTGATTTCCAAGAGTGTGAATAGTGCTATGCGTATGGGATAAATAGAAAGAAGTTCTGATTGTTGCTGAAAAACAGATTTAAGTTGTGTATGAAGCTTCTGTTGTTCTTGAGAAGTAGAGTCTTAAAATTTCTTTGATAAATAAAAAATGCTACATAAAACACCTTTCCTTCTCACCTGTATCTTTGAGAGAACAGTAAGGAGACAGAAAGGGAAAACATAGTCTGCACTGATTCAGATAGAGCTTTAGAAACATATTGCAGGGCTAAGAAGTATAAATGAACTGTAAAATTATCCTTATTGCTTGAAATTTTGTCACCCTTAAGAAAAAAATCCATTGTAATTTCACTACCAATTAACTTATGTTGTAGTGAGATAACTGAATTTTAGAAAATTAAGAAACATTTGAGCATCTGTCAGACTGTTCTTAATTCAAGCACCACCTTTGACACAGCTCTTCAACAAACAGTCACAGCTGGGTTCTGCCTGGTTTTATGGGATACTGATAGCTATTTATTCTAATATCAGTTCTTTCAGGTCAGAGCCTATTTGGCACTTCACTGTCAGAGGTTAATTCAATATGGAAGAAATATGTGTTTTTCACAGTACTTGGGTTTGCCATAAATCACAGTATCAGTCCGCATCAATAAGAAGTTTGGAGGTTAGCTTTATTACCTTGACCTTAGTTCATAAGATAGAAATAGCTAAAAATAATTTTTCAGAGATGAAGTAGCTCCATGTTGTCCCATGCAGCCTTGGAGGCTTTGATACTGGGAGATGTAGAGCATACATACACGGCTGTCAGGAGGACCAAAAGTTGGGGTTTTTTTTTTCCCCAGAAAGTCCCGCGAGGAGAGCAGAAGTGGGGGACTCACTGTAGGTGTGAGTTCCCTCCCCGAGGTGATGTCTCCAAAAGAGGCACAGCAGGTTACTAACATCCTCCATTCGCTCTCCAGGGCACAAGGGAAATGCAGACATAAGATGCTGCAAGAGTGAAATGCCTCGGTGCTGGACTCTGCTGGCTGACCAGCCTGCACAGCTCCGGTACCCTGGGACTGCACCTCTCGCGTGGCTGGGGCTGGGCAGGGAATCACAATGCTGGTATTTTGTAGATGACTGGCAAGGCAAGTTCCCGAAGAATAGTTATTTCATGATGAATGGACTGTTTGTTGGATTACTGGTTGCACCTCACATATTTTTCTCCTATGTACAGTGAAATATTAAACTATAAATGTCCTTCTTTTGATACAGTGGAGAGCAGAAAAGAACGAAAGAATTTCTCTGACCATTTGTGCAAGGAACCGAATCATAAATCTCCAAAAGGGGTAGCTATGTTTTTCTTTATGAAATGGACCTCATTTGAAATGTCAACCTTTATTTAGGCAGCTAAAAACATACAGAGAGTTCTCAAAATAAATGGCTGGCTTATTAGTAGGGGTTTCTTCTAGTGGCTGGGAGCTCATCCATTCTGTTTCTATGCACATGGTTATTTGGATTTAATGCAGAAGTTGATCCTTAGGAATCATTTTCAATAAGTTTCAAATAAAATATGTATGTTTAAATGGTCAAACATATTCGAAAATTCCCTGATGACTCTTTTAATTTCGAGAAATAAATTGGGGGTTTTATTTATATTTTCCAGTTCATTCTGCACGTGAAACATCTTTCACTGCATTAATGATGTCCATGAAAGAAAAGCATGATTAAGATAGAAGACACACAATTAGCATTTTCCCATGTAAAACTCTGAAGACCTCAGATTTCCTGAAAAATTATACATACAAGAAATGTCTGGTTGTTTGTTTACTCGTTCATACAGATTTGTGCACTCAGTTAAATGAATCTTTAAAAATATGTCATAGCTGTTATATCCTTTAAAAACACTGGAAATAGTTTGAGACATCTCTGCATAGTAACGATGCTTATCTTCTTTCAAACTGCTTCACAGATTTCATAGAACCAAAGGACAACTTTGTCTGGAAGGGACCCCGGGAGGTTGACAGCACCTCCCGGAGCAGGGTTAGCGGCAGCGTTAGTGCGGGTTGTTCAGGATCTTGTCCAGCTCAGTTCTGAACATCTCCGAGGCTGGAGATCTCTCAACTTCTTGGACAGCATGTTCCAATGATTGGCCAAAGTGGCTTTGTTTCACCGCATATGGCTTTGATTTTCTAACCTTTTTTAGTAAATCACTTTAAGTACCTCTGGTCAGTAAACATAATTAAAGCACCGATTCAACCTGGTTCTGCAGTGTTTAATTTTAAAGATATAAGTAGTCATTCTGAATTGTCTGACTTCAAAGACAAAAGTAGTTCCACCGACATTTCAGGTCCTAAATCCTATTTTAGTTGGTTTCATTGAAAAATCCTCGCTCTGTGCTAGGTGAAAAGCAAAAAAATGTATAGGAAAGTATGTATCTTCATACAACACCCAGCATCCCCTAGTCCAGTTGTCCTTTCAGGAATACTTTTTCATTTTTAGGCAAAAAAGAAGCAGTTCAGAAAAGAAAATAAAAAAGTGGGGGGAAAAATCTCTGGGTCCATTATACTTATCTGTTTAATTTTTTCCAGTACAGTGAGAGCCTAGTGGTCTTTTTGGTTATTTGAAGCACGTTGGCATAAGACCAACAGTCAGAAATAAATTCTGGATGTAGATTAGACAGAAGTTTCTGCAACAATTTTCCAAATACAGCAGCAGAAGCAAAGAATGTATCTAGTTTTAATACAGACCAAAAGAAGATCTATGGCTTCTTCAACATCAGCGGATATGCTGACACAGAACATGTCTATTTAGTGTTTGTTTGCTCCCAGAAATATGCTATAGCTGATTCATGAGTGACAGAATAGACATAACATGGCTAGTCCAGGAAATAAAAGCAGTTTATGTGTATATACACATATGTATGTGTATTTATTGCCTCAGAGATGTGTAGGTCAAAATCCTATAGAAAATGTATCCAAAGGATTACTCTTTTAACCCCAAGGTTAACAGAGGATTTACTCTTTTGACCAGGAAAAATTTTCTGCAGTGTAACACTCTGTGAAAATCCTTATGCTATTTTAAAAAAAGACCTCCTAAAAATATTTTACAGCCTTTTAAAATTCTTCTTTAAAATTCTTTTTAAATCTTCTTTGCTTTCTGTTACCAGTGAAGAGAAGAGGTATTGAAATTTGTCCACATTGAAAATATTTTAAATTGATAAACTTCCAGTGAACCTAAATTTTGGAGAAAGACTATTGTGCCAATGCAATGAAAGACAACATGAAATCAAATGGTGTACTTGGGGTAACTGACTAAAGATACTTAGTATCCTTAAGAATCCAGTTCAAAAACCATATTGTATTCTTGTAATCCACAAACACCCACACTTACACCATGCTGGAATGTTTATATTAGCGATGACACAACTATCTAGTCAAGCCCCTTCAGCCTACTCAGTCATTGGTACAAAGTAGATCTGACAATGTTGACGAACCCAGACATTTTCAAGGGTCATAGTAGTTAAAAATTCAGATAATGTGTTGTAAATTATAATCCTATTAGAGGAATAAGAACAACTCTTGGGAAAAAAACAGAGGACGGGCAAAGAGACTGCTTTGCAGAAAGTGACTATTACATTTCATGCAGGTTTAAGACTTATCTTAATTGGTTCATAGTCTGAGCTATAGTGGCTCACAACATAAATGCAAACTATGAAAAATGTTAAATTACTTTCTCAGTGAAAGTATTAAGGGCTGAAGTCCTCACACAATGCCCAGGATTAACAAAAATATAATTCTCTACTGAGGGTCAATAGCTGAAATTGACTGAAATTCCATGAATAGCACTGAAAATCAAATACTTCTGTAGAAAAACCACAGCAGGTACAGAGAACACGATGAGATCACAGTGTAACGACACAAACATGGGGACACCCTGCTCAGCCCATTTAGTGATTTGTCTATTTGATGAAGACAACTGGTGAGTAATAACTGAGAAACTACTGTTCTATTTTCTTTCCCTGCCGTACTGCTCCACTCCATTACTCTAGCTCTCCAGAGGCACTTCTTGTCTTAGTAATACTGCACTAAGATATTTCAATGGAAGAGCGTATCATGGGATGAAAGGTGATGGCTCAGGAAGTGCTCTGAAGAACACAAGTGAAGGGAGAAGCTCATGATCTAGGCAGGGAATGTTCTTGGGACAGCATGAAAAAAATTCAGGCTTCAGGAGGTTTCTATCCACACCATTAGCACAAATTACTAGTGGCTGGGAAGGGGTGAAAATGACAAAAACTCTTTGGAGCTGTGGGAAGGATGAAGCATTCTGGGAAATAGTATGTGAAGGCACTCACCCAGTCCAAAGCAGTACCTAACTCATCTGCCCGCATTACAGAGACAACAAAAAAAGGTCTCAGCCCCCCCACCACATAAGTGTTAGGAAGCTTATGTTTGCTGATTCTTGAAGAAGCTACAGTTTTAAGATTTTATTCTTTCTTCTTCAGTAGATAGTGTGTTTTTGTAACAATTCTTTTGTGATTTGTTATTATGACACAAAATGGAGACAATATCTATTAAGTCTGATCTTTCTTCTTTTAATGTTAAGCTTCTCTGTAAGACAATAGACTGTATTTTTCTGGTCATTATTACAGCCATTATTACATGAAATTAAGATAATTGTACTGTAGGTGTAATATTGTTTTAGAACAGTCTCTTGGGCTTCTCCAGAACTTGGAGAGTTTTTAGAGCCAGGGTTTTAGGTTCGTAACACAAATTCTATCAATCTCTAATTCAGATGCAGGTCGCAAGTCTAAACCCCTCCTAAGCCAGAAATTCATTCAGGTTAAGGATTACTTTAAGATAATCTTCAGTTTGAGATAAATATTTCCTATTTTCTTTTTATAGAAGGGTTTCAGAAATGCCTCGGGCAAAGCCACTTAAAAGATATCAGTGGCGTACTGCAGAAACCTAGCATCAACCTTTTCTGAGGACAGTATCTTCTAGCTTTGAACATTGCTGCTTTTCCACAATTCTTTTTATTTCTCATATATGTTGCACTTTCCTTCTCTGTAGCGTTCCTTAGCAAATACACAGGATATAGTCCTGGAAAGGACTTTTGGGGCCATTTATGTCATCCCCTGGGTATAACTACCATTTTTATATTCTTTCATGGAATGAAATCCCTAGGTTTATTTTTCAGCCCTAAGGAGTCCTTCCCCTGTTATGACCACATGAAGATTACCCACCGTCTCACACAGAGAAGACATCAACTGCCATTTGCAGGTAAAGGCAGGATGTAAGAGAAATTTGATTCTTCTCCAGTCTAATGCACCAGACACTACAGCTCAGTCTAGAACTAAAATGGGTAAATAAGCATCGCCACATTTATACTTGAACAACAGACTTCCTCCTGAAGTAAAGACAGACAAGATTATGAATCACAATTAAATCCAAACATTAATATTTCAGAGCCAATAATTATATGTTCTCTCTCACTAAGGGCTAGAGCTAAATATTCAACCTACCATCACATTAGGTATCCTTGGACTAAGGACCGTGTCTTCCTGTGTTTTCATAACACAAACTCACAGCACAGTTCCAAAATTCTTCTAGGGATGGCAAGGCACTTGATAATATATGTTGTTGGATATACCTTCAGTCCTTGCAGGAGAATATCTGCATTTACATAAGTTTTTTCTGCATTTGTGTATGCAAAGAAGTAACTTTGTAAATATGCATTTTCTTTTGAACACACTCAAAGAAATCTTTGCCTCATTCAGTAAAAAAGTTTTTATGAGAGCAATGAAGACATAATGGGTTAATTTAAAGTAAACCACTAGCCTTTTTGCTAGTGCTCGTTTAAGAATACTTTCATTAGGAGAAGGAAATTTTGCCACTATGTTTTTTTCTAGTAATTTATCAATTGAAGAAAAGTTTTCAAATCAGGATAATGAATAATGCTTTCTCAAACACTTTTCCTGTAAATATGGGGAAGAATACATCACAAAAAGAACATGCAAATTCTACTCCAAATTGAATTCATTGATTTAAAATGTAATCGGTTCCATTGTGCTGCTGAAAGTAATTACTCCAGTAATTAGAGTAGCAGAGAATAAGGCATACATCTTCATCTCTGTTCTGTGTTAGAGGTGCAGATGTGATTCTCTGCTCACTGCTCCAGCTGAAGTACCTGGGACAGCCTCTGAAGGGGAGCCCGAAGAGTGCTGGTCCCAGATTCCACATCCCATTCTCTGCTCAGTCTGCTATGAGGACAGGCAGGTGCAGCAGACCATGGGACAGCTGCTGACGCTTCAGTAACTCCAGCGTGGAGGTGATGATGTCTGTCTGACCTGCTTTCTGCTGCTGCAGCCATGGGGGGAAGAGTTCATGGCAGAGGACAGGGGTGAGCGTCTCAGAGCTAGCTTGTAAGAGCAATCTGTTATGAAAGCAGAGATTTTTCTTCTGACCTTGCAGAATTTCCTCTAAGAGTGAAAAGCATAGCTTTTCACTTTTTCCTTTTTCTGAGATAGTAATATACTGTAGTGTTGACAAATTGTCCCCTTTTCTTGACATTTTTGCTTGGCTGGCAGTCTGTTGCTCCATCCTCTCCATGTTGCTGGTTCCCATTGCCTTATTGCAAACTTAATGATATTTGCTATTTTTTAAGTTCTTGCCCCAAAATTATATGATTAGGTGAGAATTTAAGCTTTGATTTATAACAGCATACTGCTCTAATCCTCCCATATGTGGAAAAAAGCTTGAACGTGAAACCTGTGTGTGATCTGGAGACTCAGAAATCATAAATCAAAAAGAAATTAAAACTGTTTCTTTCTTTTTCCTGTTTTGTTTTGGGTTTTTTTAATCTTGTGAGCATCAAGTCAGACAAACGGTATTTTCAGGCCTTACTCATGATTCTCACATGCTTGGAGACAGTAAAATTAACCTCCCTTGCCACCCACCCACATCCTGGCCAGCTGCATCACCAGAACAAGGGAGACACAAGTATATTGCTACCCTCACCTCCAGGAGCCGGCATTAGACATGTTGCCTTGCAGGGCCAACATGAGGTTGAACTGCTTTTCTTGATGTCCTGGTTTTGACTGGGATAGAGTTAATTTTCTTCCTAGTAGCTGGTACAGTGTTATGTTTTGGGTTCAGTATGAGAAGAATGTTGACAACACACTGATGTTTTCAGTTGTTGCTCAGTAGTGTTTAGATCAAGTCAAGGATTTTTCAGCTTCTGATGCCCAGCCAGCAAGAAGGCTGGAGGGGCACAAAGAGCTGGGAGGGGGCACAGCCAGGGCAGCTGACCCCAACTGGCCAATGGGGTATTCCATACCGTGTGACATCATGCCCAGTATATAAACTGGGGGGAGTTGGCTGGGGGTGCGGATCACTGCTCAGGAACTAACTGGGCATCGGTCAACGAGTAGTGAGCAATTGCATTGTGCATCACTTAGTTTGTATATTCCAGTCCTTTTATTATTATTATTGTTATCATTATTCTTCTCTTCCTTTCTGTCCTGTTAAACTGTCTTTAACCCAACCCACGAGTTTTACTTTTTTCCCTGATTCTCTCCCCCATCCCACTTGGTGGGGCGGAGTGAGCAAGCAGCTGCGTGGTCCTTAGTTGCCAGCTGGGGTTATACCACAGCACCTGATCCCAAGTGGGTACAGAATTTCTAAAATGGAAACTACCTTTAAAATCTCAGCACAGACAGGGAAAACAGTTTAGTAGGAGATTGTGCTTGAAACTATTGAACATTGCTGCCTTCTTATCTTTGCAGGAACAGCTCTTACCTCAGAAACTACACGTCTATACCATAATTTCTTAGTGAATAATAGCTCTTCCTCAGACACACTCTATAGATAAAAATCTGGGACAAAGCTAAAATTTATACCTGTAACTCAAAAGTGATACATGAGACTGAAATACAGAAATCCAATCAATGTCAGGAGGGATTGAACAGTTAAATCATTGCATTTATTTCTGAAAAACAGAGAGTCCCTTGAAAAGCACTCCATTCAGAGATCTGACTAGCTCTGGCTTTGTGTTATTTGCCAGAAAAATAAACTGTTTGCACACACATGATAGCTGACTAGTAAGGACTACATGGGTGTCAATTTATGGCGTACTCCATTGTCAGGCTCTGCAGCCCAGGACAAATAGCTTCCTCGCTAATTCTGCTGTATGGTTTTCCTTGGGAGTGGAAGTCATTATAAGCTTTAGATCACCCTCACGGGAAATTTATAGCACGTAAACAGCATCAATTCTGTAAAGAGAACCACTGTCTTGTGAACATTCACTGGCTGGAGAGAAAAGAAATTCAAGAGATCACCCTTAATGGAATGATTTAATATGACATGTTTGTGAATGCAGAAAAAATGAAAAACTTCTAATGCTAGCTAGTTTTTGAACTGAGTAACTCTGTACATGTTAAATCTTTTACATATATTTAAAAAAAAATTACAACCAAGTTCTCGGGCATGAAAACATGTTTCATTCTCACACACACAGGGAGGGATGATGTGATTAAGGCAGTATTGGGCATTAAAAGATGTGTGGTGAAAGCTAAAGTACGGTGAAGTCCAAGAAAGCTTTACTACTGGTTTTTACGGCTAAAGTTTTAACTCCACAATGTATGTGCTCTGCCAGAACCTCCTATTCTGGTATATAATAACTGCATATTTTCTTACTCAGAAAGCATTTACCTATTCGCTTAACTTTAAATGTATGAGAATTCTATTTGGGCTTTCTGAACTGCATTTTTCCTTATCTCTGTGAGAAGTGTGAAAAAAGATTTTGTCAAGCACATGAAGATGACTTGAAGCAAAATTAAAACTGCAGTCTGCACATGGAAGGCAGTCTGAAGCATTAATTATCACTGTAGTGTCTATAAGGAATCTATTTTGCTGTCTTGGTCCTTTCATGGTAGAGACGCTGTGTCTGAGGCTAGTTTTTATTATGTGTGTTATTATCAAGCTTGTCTGACATGAGCAGAGAATGAGTCAGCCCGGATCCAGACACAAGTGCAGGTTCTCAGCCCAGTACCAGGATACATTTCAGAGCCACTCACAGTTAAGTCTCAAAAACACCACCCAGGAAAATGAAGCAGCCAAAGTTGGGAGGCTGAGTGGCTACATTTTCACCTTATTTAACACTACCAGAATGCATTTTCTTCCTCTTGGGAGATAGAGCCCCTGAATCCTTTCCGAAAGGTAGTTACCTCTGTCCTTCTTTCAAAGGTGGAACAGAGATTGTTCCTTCCTCCTAAACCCCAGCTGTAGATGGTGATAATTCAGTGGCTAGAGCTCTTACACTCACTTGCCTGAGGGCTGTCTTATAACCCACCAATCCTCCAGCTGCGTCTGGGGCCCTGCCCACCACTCATTAAGTTTCCAAGAGAGTGTGAGAGAGGGCAAACTTCACCTCTGCCTTTGGAATAGCAATGCTCTAAAAGAAAATAATGCCAGATTCCGTAGAGTACAAACAGGGGATAAGTGAAAGCTCAGCTGTCTCATCCAGTAACTCCCAGGAGCGAGCTAGTTCTTAAATGGGCTGTTAAACCTACTCACTTACTTACTTCTGCCTACTGCTGCGTCTTACTCCAGAAGTCTGCACCACCTCTGTGTACTCAGTCACATAGGAAACTTCTGCTGCTCTTCTGTCTCTCATAGTGAGGAAATACAAAATTAGCCATTGAAAGTGTTCAAACTTCTTCAGCTGAAAATGAGATTGATTATCCTTTTTTATCCTTCCCTTGCCCTATTTGAACTCTGTCACTCTTGGCCTGCATGTCCCTACCTCCGAGTTCAGTCTGGGATTATTCCTTCCCTTCCCTTTGGGATGCCACTCTGTCACAGTAAGAGCAGAGGCAAAGTGGAGAAAGGAGAAAATTGCTTATTTGGCACAAAACAAACTCATGACCCCACTACTTTTCCCTGCCCCATTCTGCAGAGCTCCACTCCCTTGTCCTGTCTCCACCATATCCAGTTTGCAAGCACCCACAAGTCCTCCGCGTGCTGTTGCACCCACAAATTTCCTTGGCTGGAGCCCCACATGGTCAGTGAGCTCTGAGGACGCTGGCTGGGTTGAGCTCCTCAATGGACAACACCTAGCTGGTGAACCCTCATCAAGCTTAGAGACAAGCAACGATCTGGGCTTTGGTTATGGAGATGGATGCAGCTTGTAAGATACAGTTAAACAAAAGATAGCAAGAAAAATCGAATGATTTTTCAGACCCATGGCTTTGGTTTTCTATAGTACCTATGCTTGCTTCTTTTTTTTCTGATATTAACTTCAGTTAAATACAGATGTTTATTTGTTTAAAGTTTGGATCATCATGTTATTTGTTAACCTGAGGGCACGCAGCTGATCCCGTAAGCCTGGTTATTGCTTGATCTATTCAAAAAACCAAGACTTTTCCTGTATTTACAAGTGTTATCATTGTCAAATACTAAATGATATGCTGAACCATTGTGAAACAATGTGTCTCATGACATATCTGTCAATGGGCATTATTTAACTGGTTTGGGTTTTGTATCTTTTACAAATAAATTGCATTTCCTAGTCCTAGTTCTTTATAACTGAAACCATTTGAATGATAATTAAGCCTCATCAAGCCACTACAAGTATAGATATGAAGAGGCGCGCACAACACCATTTATAAAAGGATAGAAAATGCACTAAGAATACAAGATGCATGCTGTCATTCATTCTCTGAAGACTATGAATAAAATTGGCCACTAAAGCTATAAGCTCCCTCTTTGACATTCAGCAATCAATCTGATATTTGTTTTGAACTCCTAAATCAATTGAAAATAAATTTGTGGAAGAATTTAGAAAAGTAGCTTAGGGAGGACAAGTTGATGACAGATGTTTTCATGATTTTTAGTTTTACTTCTCAGGATTTTTCTCCATAAGACAGCATAATTTCTGGATTTTGACTTGTTTCAACTCCATTTAAACTATGAAGTTTTACTGAAATCAAAAGCAGAACTCTCCCCCAGTTAAATAAGGGCTGTGATTCCCCGCTCAGCTATTTATGGCCTTACCTTTTATGTTTTTAGGTAAGCATAATTTTTAGCTTTAACTCCTAAAAGACAAGGAAGTTTATTGTTCACCCCGAAGGTGAACAGAGTCCAGGACTGTGGCAGAAGGATCCAGAGAATAATGTCCATGCACACCCGATTTTAAATGTGTTTTACAAACACCTGGGGGTTTATTAGAACTTCTTGGACTCACTGGGAGAAATGCAGCTTATTATTCCATATTTCAGGGATCCTGAGGATTTAAAAAATTGCAGTAGATATCCAGAAGTAACAGAAACTTGCTGGTTTAATGGCTAAGCAGTTTCTGGGAGAAAAATCTTGTTTCCTGTCAACAGATCCTTCCACCAGTCATTTAAAAATGTCAGGATCCAAAGGCCTCACCACCACAGCGTAGGTAGGTCATATACTCAGGTTCAACAAAATGTAGCAAAGACCCAATTTTGTGTTAATGCACAGGACAGGTGTAGTGTAAATTCATTTCAAAGTAATTTCTAGCAAACCTTAAAATTATTAATGGTGACTTTAATGGCAAAGAATCCAACAGCGCTGTAGCAAGTCTGCCATGTGAACAGAAATCATGTGGGAATTCTATACCTCTGCATTACCGAGAGTGGAAGAAAGCCCGTGTCCTGTTTAGGAAAATGACTTGAGGCTAAAGCAGAAACATATAGATGCTTCTCTGTCAAGCAGGAAGCCTGGGCTGGATTTCAGTGGAGCTGACCTTCCCATCCTAGGGTTTGAATTTGTTTCTGTAGCTGCTGATGCAAGAAAATCGTTGGGAGCTGCTGTTAGTCAGCTGCCCTTAAGGCTAGTTTATAATTATTGAAGACAATTACAAGATATGTTAAACTATTATGTGATGTTATTTGAACAGGTTAAAACTCATTAGAAACCACATAAAAACTTTTTTCATTAATGCCATGAAACAGTCCAGTACCTCATTTTTGTGTCGTAGGCAAATTTCTCTGCTTTTACAAACACACCCTCTCATGTACAGTACTGGCCTACAGTCACGGCCAAGTGGATTAAGTATAAATTCAAAATCATTAGATTTAGGTTATAATTCCTTTCACTGCCATTAGGGTGTAGGTTAGGGAACAACCGCTTAGTAGGGATAGCCTGAATCTCTTTTGCTTCTTCACTCCCTGTTCAAACCTGCTTGCTCTTGCTGCCACATTTGTTGCTGTGTTCTGCCAGCTGCAGACTCTTGCATAATGTGTACCCATGGCCTGAGTCTCTGCCTGTGATGTTACAGAAATCATTTACACTCTCTGAACAACAGTTCAGAGTCATCAAGGAGGGCAGGGAAACTTTTGTTATTATGCGTATTTACAGTTTGTCTACAAGATTGGTCTTCATAGATGACTACTGAGTGCTTAGCTGGGCTGACCTTCCACCACAACTCAGTAAACTATCCCGTTGAGTTAGTTGCTGACTGATGACTTTTCTCACATTTAGAAGCTCTGTTTCAGACAGATTTCACAGATGGGTCTTCCATTTTGCATGAAGTAAAAGTTTGGGGGATTAAATACATTTATTTATTCTATGAAACAGCATGCTTCAGTGCATTTAAATGTCAAAAGACAAAAATAAAGGGTTTAAGTGTAAAAATAAGAAATGGAGACATTGATTTTTAAAGTACTAGAATTAAAAAAAAAATTTAAAAATAGTCATGCCATGAATTACAGTAAAGTACTTGAAACTACAGAGCTAAGAAATAGAATACTAACAGACCTTTGATTTGGGAAATGTTTGTCCTGACGTGCCACTTGGCACACTCAAGTAAGGGAGGCAAAAAGTATGTAAGTTTATAGCACTCCATTAGCTATACAAGCCTTAGACCTGAGATTATAGCAATAAGCAGCTTCTAACAGTAAAATCTCAACAGGATTACAGTTCCTATGTCTCTTAGTTACAACTTGAGTGCTTGCTTTACCTTCACCTTGGATCAGATAAGTAGGAAGCAAAAAAAGAAGCATTGGTGATTTCTGCCTCTAAAGTGGCAGAGCTGAGCTGCAGGTTTCCATTTCCTTCATGAAACAGGAGGAGAACAGGAGGAAAACTGAAAAGTAACTGTTGTTGTGAGGATCCTTCCAAGATCATGTATTTCTCTGGCTGTGGAGAAGAAAAAGTCCAGCTAACTTGAAAGATGGGATCAAAGCTTTTCTGATTTGAACCAAATCTGGCCACTATTAATGGAATCATCCTAACAGGGTTAGCTGGTATAAAAAAGAAAGTATTTCCCTGTTTGTTGGTGTTCACACTTCCAGAGGAATTCTTGTGACTCAGGAGTTGTCTAGAAAAAAATCTGTGAACCTAATTAGTTACGATGATCTTAAAAACTTGTATTTTGGACAGCTTAGCTGACCCAGTTCTCCAGCCCTTGAGGTGAACTTGTCAAGAATATTCATAATTTCTATGAATCATAAGGCCAGGAGTCTGATTTAAGCTATGAAAAGGCAAGAATTCAGTTTTAACATTGAAACTCCCTCTCCTTTTCTGTTATTGGATGTCAGAATTCATAAGAAGACCAAGTGATTATGTATCATTTGATATCTTGTAGAGTAACTCTTTTTTTGAATCACAGACTGTAAAAATGCATCTTGTTGTGTCAGGCTTTCCTCCTGGTCATTGATTGAGGGCTAAATTCAATAGGAAACCAATCTGGATTTTACCCACCACGAGTAAGTTTAACATTCAAATGATCTCATCCACCAGAATCCTCTGTCAGCATGGGAATATTGCAATCAATAATCTCTTTATTGCAGAAGTTCTTTAAAGGCACTTTTGCATAACAAAGCAAAAGCAAACAGGTAAAAATACTGGAGATTTGAACCAGGAAACATAAAATAATCTCAAAATTTACTCCACTGTACTATCATCTGACTGTACATACTTTAGAAAAATTTTATTTTCTGTACTTTCATAAACTCCTTGCTTTTCTCTGCCAGATACTGATGAAAATGTCTACAAACATTTCCCTTAATGATACAGTACTAAAATGCATTTGGTAAAAATGTCTTGGTAACATAAACAGAAACGCTATCCAAACTTGTGTCTTTTTAGACTGGATCTACTATTGATGGTATAAGCTTTGTGCAAATGTGTGGATGAAGCTGTCTGGCCCTTGTCTGGATTTAACTGGCTTCAACAAAAGAGTTGAACACCTTTCTCAGTGACAAAGAGCAGAAGCATTGATTGTTGCTAATACAAGCAGACATAGCCTGCTGATGGCTGGACTTTAAGCAGCTTCACTTGAATTTTATAAATGAGTTTACTGTGACTGTAGCATGTGAATTTTGACTTTTACCAATGGAGAACCTGACTCAAGTAACCTCACTAGTAACAGTGGAACTATTATTTATTAAGAGCAGTGCCCAGTGACTCCTAACAAAGACCACTAAACAAACATACAGAGTAAAAAGCAAGCCCTATATCCAAAACCCATAAAATTTAAAACAAGTAAGTCAGACAAATGAAGACAAAAAGAAAGTGTTCTTATTCCTTTTTACAGACAGGGATTTGGAACAATAAGAGATGAAAAGATTTGCCTATAGTGATGCAATGTGTCAATGGCAGAGAAGAAAAATGAATCAAGAATTTCTAAGTCTCTGTCTATTGTCCGAAGTATGGCACTTCAAAGCTGATTTCAACACTTTATTTCTACATCAAGATCCAGCTAAGGGTGGTCTCGAATAACTTTTTTTAGCTTAAACTTCTCCTTTCTCTTTACATTTCTAATAATCCTCACAATAGTTTATCCTATCTATATATAACCCATTCAATATATTACATCATATTTTTTTGTAGAAAATACAGTCTAAAGGAGTTCTCATCCCATTTTGACACATGAATAAATATTCATCTATTATTATGAAGGCAACAAAGGGAATACATACCTTCAATTCTTTAGACTTTCTGCTCATCTCCAAAAAAGCTGGAGAAAGCATTGTGAGTCAGGCTGTGTTCTTGCTCACACTGTTACTGAACTTGAGGAACACCACTAAACATGGTGGTGTTAGACACATGTGAACTGGTGTGAGGTAAAGAAGAACCTGGCCTTTCTCTTCCTGAAGATTTCCTCTTTGGCTTTTACAGCTATGCCGGACACAATGAAACGTGTGCAATGCAAAGAAGGCAAATACAGCATTATTTGAAAGAGAAACATATATATTCATGATACACTTAAAATCAATATGTCTTTGAGGGGGAGGGAGTTGAAAAGCCCATAAATAAATACGGAGAAATATTCCAGTGGCCTTTTCCCCCTTCGTGTTTGCAGAACCATGCCAACATTCTAAATACGTTTGCTCTTAGATTTTTCCTTTGTATTTATTTTTTCTGCAAAACATAATAAGTCTGTGTGGGGAAAAAAAAAAAAAAATCAGAGCCTGGAGGTTTTGAGCTAGTGCATAGAAGCAAGAATCACTAAGAAATCTATGATCTTTAGCAGTAACATGACACAGCACTTTGGAAAAAGCATACCAGTGACTCTGCTATTTGCTTTTAAAATATTGGACCACTTCTGTTACTTTTAGTTTAGTTTCTCTAAAACGTAACTACTTTCTAATATATGGATCAGACCCTCAGTGTGAATTCCTTCAGATGATTGAACTTACTGGGGTTAGGTTGAGGATTTGAAAATTATTAGTGCACCCAGCTATCTGTCAAAAGTAATGAAAAAGATTCAGTTCCTTTCTAGTAAAGGAAAATATTATCAGTATTTCAATCTATTTACATACAGTCATAACCTGCTGTAGTAAGTGTGGAGATCACGTCATGCAGAGCTATAGGGCAGCAGATTTAGGAAGTGTTCTAACAGCCTAACTCTTCAGCAGCATTTCTTAAGAAAATGAGACCTGATTGCATAGCCATGCTGTATGGGTGAGTGCATATGGGTACAAGTGTGCGTGCAGGGATATGTAGACACATCCTTGCTGAGCGTCCATCCGTCATTCCTTCCCCATATCTTTTGCATCTGTTGCCCCTCTCAACCAGATATGGCAGAGGAAGGTTTGAAAGGTTTGAAAATCTTAAGGTTCCTACCATAGTAATGAAAACAGATGACTGAGGATAGGAGAAAGCCTCTTAGAGGAAGGGCTGCTACATAAACATAGCCATGATTAGTAACGTAAGACATTATACAGAAAAGAAATGGTCAGAATGCCTAAGCGCAAGAAAAGCTCCAACTCGGGCTTGCTTAGGAGTAGCAAAATGCATGTGAGACTGAGGCTAGGGATATTTGAATTGTACTTCTTGCCCTTACTTTCTGTGGTGAATGTAGGGATGTTACCAAGAGTTTTTATTCCATTCCTTTGAGCTCAATGAATGATGTGTATCTGTGTCTGAATTAGCAAATGAAGCAAGATGGTTTCACAGAAACATTAAAAGTATCTAATCCACCTAAGCATATGAAACATCACTCTGATAATAATTGATGAATGGAGTTACTTATAAATAAGAGCATGATGGATGTGATATGAGATCAGGTACTAGCCCAGGAATACTGGAGGTGAAGGTTGTAACAGTCATGTTCATCAAATAATTCAGCACTGAATCCTGGTTCAGACTCAAGAGCCATTGGGAAATGCTTCATATACATTCTGCAAGAACAGTTTGTTTCCTGAAACTACAGCTATTAAATGAAACAGTGCTTTGCTAATCTGTGCTGCAGACTTTGAAGAACCACAGTCAGTTTCAACATAGCCATTCAAAACTATGGATGTTGCCATCCGCAGTCAAACCAGAATGATGTTCATACACTCACTGTCAATTCATGGTGTTTACAAATAATATAGTATCTAAGAATCATGTGCTGTACTAGACTTCAATACTTTAGGTTGACCTAAATTAAAATGCAACCTATATTAAAATAGGACAGATAAAGCGATAGTAAACCTGTGGCTTCCCCAGCACTGGGAAAGCATGGAACTACAGGCAGAGATCTAGGTAGGACTAAGTCTCAAGCAACAGTAAACTATCTGTATTTATTTCATACAGTGGAGATGATAGGGGTTGCACCACCCGGCCATTTGGGACATCATTATATTCTTTATCCTACATTCAACAAAAAGGGGAGAGGTGGGATTCGTGTCACGTTTCCTGCACTTCCCATGGGCATCATAAACGTCTAATATTAGCAGTGTGTCCCTCCAAAGCTGTCATGCTCTTTGCCTACCCTGAGAGGCTTTTTAAATTCCCCCCGCACTTCATGATCCCTGGGCACACTGGCATGCAATTGAATTTGGGTGGCATTATACATTCTGTATGATAATCCCAATACAGTGTTTACAGACAAAGGGGCATGTGTTATCATTGATCCCTCTCGCATCTTTCATTTTCAGTCACTGGATTTGAACTTACAGTTCACAGACAGTAGGTGCCCTGTTGAGTGTCACAATAATGAGTTGGGTTGTGCCTGCAAAATATTCAGATGCAGTTGGGAACCCAAAGAGTAATATGAATTTAAACCAGCTGCAGCTAGACCAAAACCCTAAGACATGCGGTATTGCCAACTCCAGGCAAGCCAAGTGCCCACAAAATATGAGAATTGATCAATTTTTACAAACTAAAAAAAAAAAAAAAATCAGTCTGTGGCTCCCCTCCCCCCAGCCTTTTTTTAAGCCTGTATGTTTTATTGTAAACTCTTCTTTTCATCCAGGAGGTCTACACATGAACTTTTAATGAAAGCCACTGTTCTCATATGAGAATCTAGAACTTTAAGAAATAAATCAAATATTATCTTACATTTAACAAACTGTAAGAATTAGCACAATCTAAGACTGTTAAAAGCCTTAATTAAAATAAAGCCAAAGTGTAAAAAGTTTTTACAGAAAAGACAACACTTACTGTAAGCTAATTTTATAGCTACTTTCCAGTATTCCAAGATTTTGAAAATGCCAATGCATGAGAACACTGATTTTTACTTGCAGACAGAAGTATTTTAAAAGATCATTTAAGGAGCCCCAAATTCCAGTAATTTACAGGGAAAAAAAAAAAAAAATCATGTCTTTCAGGATATTGAAATGCTATATCCAGTTGACCTGGAATTAAAAATTGATCCTTTGTCTTTGAAAACTCTTTAATTAAGTCAATATTAAACAAATTTGATTTACTTAAAAATAGTTCAGACCGGGGGAAATTGAAATATAAACATGTATTGTTTCCAAGGGAAAATATATGATGGGAATCTAGGTGGGAAGCTTTGTTTTACAAAATATGAAATATACAGATCATTCTAATCACCTTATTGTCATAAGGGATAAATTCCGTAAGTTCTGTGATCAAAGCATTGTGCAGGACTGCCTGCATGTGTATTTAGCATAATTGAGGCTTAAGAATGTTCTTTAAAGAAAGAAAGGTCACCTTTCATTTTGAAATATCATTAGATCACTGGGATCATATGTTAATGTCACTACATCTGTTAAAGCAAAAAGGATATTATTTACTGTACTCTTTTTTGGAATTCTAAATATTTTTATAAGAATGGAGAACGGGAGCTCGGCCAGTGATTATTCAAAGAGCTAGCAACGCTGACTCACTCTAAAAAAAAAAAAAAGCTGTTGACCCCTTACTTTTTTCTTTTACGTTTTCATGCTCAGTGTTCCTTTGTTTGTTTGTTGATGGATGATAATGTCCTAACTGCTAGTATCCTCCTATTAAAAAGTGGTTTCCATTTTTCATTACAAAGAGCTTTTCGTACTAGAGAAATTATCTCTTTGATCTGTCCTGTTCTTTTGAGTTTGGATCCTCAAATTCTTGGAGGTCATACCTGTAATTATCCCATCTGTTCTAGCCCATATTAATATTAAAAATATCTGAACCTGTTCCCCATGATTTTTGCACTGGAGTAGCTTTATCTATAGTGTCATGGGAGCTTCCCATTCAGAACATACACGTGACACTCACAGAACTGACATTGATTAAATTAGCTTTGGATAAGTACCAAACACAAATTACAGATGTCCTGTGGGAACTGCAGATTCTGTTCCCTCAGGAGCTGAGCAGTACGGTGATATAAGTGCAAACCAAATAACTATGATTTTTATTTCTTCCAGAATATGAAAACGAAATAACCAGCTGGCATTCACACCACTGTTTTTCTAGGACTGCCTAGCCTTGTAGGCAGGCATATACTTCATTTGTGCCTCCCTACCTTGTCCAAAAATTTCCTGGGAGCTTCAGTCACTATGCAATTTCAAAGTGCCTGCTTCATTGGTATGTGGCATCTAGCTGGTACCTGTAGCTCTATAAAAATTCAAGTCTAAACTGAGCAGTGTAGGATTTAATCAGAGCCACCTGAACTCTCCTTAAGCCCCCTGGAGAATTCCCCAAACATCAGTCACAGAGAACACCGTGACTACTGACAGTGATTCCATCCCCTTATATTACCTAGTGTTATAATAACTGAAGAACCAATTACATAGGTAGGAAACACGAGTTTTCAGTCTCATTCTCCTCAAAGGGTTGAAACCACCTTGAAATTTCAAGTCATGAGACATTGTGAGTGAGAGCACTCAGTATCCTTTTACTGAAGCTTAACCATCATGCATCCAGGCACATAACATGGTGGGCAGATACTAAGAAAGCAAGAGGGAGCCTAATTTTATCATAGGCGTTAGGACAGTCTATGTACAGATAGGCAGAACAAAAATTCCAACCCCTGAAACATATATATATTTTACATTGGAAAAGTATTGGCCAAAAAAACCCAACAAACAAATAAAACAAATACTAAAACCAAACCAACAAACCCTAAACACATACCTTTTTTTTTTTTTTGTAGGATTATTTTTTAGACCAGACAGGGCCTTGGACCAGTTCCGCACAAAGCTGCATGGGTACCAGTGCCGGTGCCCAGCCAGAGATGGGAGCAAGGCTAAGAACATGAAGGCAGTGGGACCACCTCTTTAGCAGCAGAGTGCTTTTACGCCACAGTCTGTTTCCTCTCTGTACTGATTTGTATAGGGAATTTATGCAGTTATAATTTCCCCCTGCACTCTCACACCGATAAACACTTCAGGGGCATCTCCTAATTTTGGTGATACAACTTCTAAATTAGCTGAACTGGATCCACTCATTACCTTACTGAGCTTTAACACAGCTACCATGAGTTGTTTCCCATGCCATTCCTTTGCAGCACACTGTCTGTGAACATCATTTTCTCTGACAGTGCAGTGCCACATAGCTATCACCTTCAGACTTCTTCAGTATGTTTTAAAGTGTGGACTATGTATAAGGTGTGCACGTTATGGCATTCTTAGGTTTATGTTTCTATGTCCTGCATTATTCTTAAGCCCCCTGTGTCCTCTAGTGTCTACCTATCAGAATTGCACAAATTGGCGAACAGATACTTGTTTCCATTTTCTTATCTCAAAACATTCAAAAAAAACCCCAAAACTTCCCACCCTACAAATTTTCTCCTCTATTCTTTCTTATTCCTATTTTACTAAATATTATATTAATAGTGATATCTCTATAGTTATTCTTGTTAAGGGCCAGCAGCATGTGTGGCAGTATTGCCAATTTTATATATAATCTTCTTGCAGACAAACATATGTCTATTATCTAATCATCTGTGTGCTTGCTGGAGATTCTAGCAGCCAGCAGGTACATTTTATTGTGAATGTTGATGGCAGGTCTTGGTAGGCATTGTGTAGTTATTTTCTTACATACTGAAACACATTCTCCTCTCACTTGGGCATGCCAAATTGTCAGAGGACAATAGGAGCTGCTTCTATTCATTTTAAAATAATATTTGGGTACAGACCACAGTACATTTTTACAGAATTTGGATTTTAGCCTACTGTGAAAAGCCAGTATGTGAGCACATAATTGACAACCATTTTATAATACAGACACATTAGGAACAAATTCAGATTCCCCATGTGATTTTATTTGGGGCCTTCTGAATTCTTGACTAGATAATATTAAAGTGGGATCCAATTAATATAGTGTTAACGATTTCAAGTTGTAGAAACTATAAGCTAGTGTAACTAGGCTCCCACTGAAACCAGAAAAATAAAGGTACTTCTAGAGGATGTCATTCTATAATACCTACCTAGGAAAAGTTGGATGAATTACTCTACAGGAGTACCTTTCTCTCCACATGCACTACGATACTTGTCCAGCTTTCACATGGCTGCCTTTACCCAGATAATTCCATCCTTAATATCCTTTTAAAACAGGGGGGGTGTGTATAAGTAATTATTTTAAATGTAACAAACCAGTGAAACATGAATAGGTGTTTATTAGCTTTGGATGCAATTTACTGCGCTAGACTAGTGAAGAACCATCCCATGTGGATTGAATAGAAGTATTTGTATATCTTCAGAATCTACTTCACACTGATGGAAGTATTCTGTATTTCTGAAAACGCAGCTCTTGAGGGAAGGAGGCACTCCCTGCCAACTTGACTTGGTATCTCAGGAGCAATGCACAGAGCTTTGCCTTCAACCGGCTGACGAGCCAGTTGAGAGTTTATGGGTAAGGATCAGAGGACAAGCTAATGTAGGTGATGTCATAGCAGATATCTACCAGACACTGCTTGATCAAGAAGGTGAAGTCCACAAAGTCTTCTTTAGGCAACTGGAGGAGGAAGGAAGCCTTGTGATTCCTGGCCCCTGCACTCAGGCGAACCTCCTGATATCTGCTAGAAGGGCAGTATGGCTTGGGGCAAGCAACCCAGGAGATTTCCAAAATGTGTTGATGGTACTGGGTTGATGCAGGTGATCAACAGTCCAGCTAGAGAAGATGATCTCTTGGTTCTGTTACTAACAAGGAAGAACTGGTTACAAATGCAAAGATCAAGGGTCTCATCTGCAAGGACCATGAGACTGTGGACTTTAAAACCCCCAAATAAGTGAGCAAGTGATTGCTCAGGTGTCTGCTTGGAGGGATCATAAGTGAGACTACCAAGAAGAGCAAAGGGGCCCCAAGGAGCTGGCTGATTAGCTAGGATGACCTCCTCGGAGTGCAAGAACTATCCATGCTGGTGTGCAGGAAGTTGAGCAAGCATAGCAGAAGGCTAGTATGGATAGCGGTCAACTGGTCGCAAACACAAAACTGGGATAACTGGGTACTGGTCTCAAACATAAAAAGAAAGTATACAGAAGGTGGAAATGGCAATGGGCTACCCAGGAGGAAAAGAGAGACGCTGCCCAAGCATGCAGGGATGGATGCAGGAAAGCCACTGCTCAGCTGGAGTTGAAACTATGGAGGGATGTGAATGGTGACAAGAAAGGCTTCTGTAAGTAGATGGGATGGTTTTAGTTTCCATGTTGAATATCAGATAAAATGGAAAAAATAAGTGAAAAATAGTTGTTACATCCTGCTCTGTATCACAGACCTAGTCAATGAAATGGATCTGCTTTGTAATGAAAAAGTAGCTCTGTTATTTTACCAGATTGTTGGGATTTTTAAACATAATGTTTGTTACAGTCAAGTTAGGTTATCTTTATATTTTAGAATTATAGTTATTAACTAGAATTCAGATTCTTGATCTTAATTTTCTGAAGTACTCCGCAAATTGCAAAATGAAGATTACAGAAAAAAACTATTGTTGGTTTATTTATTATTATTTAATATCCTTCTCAGATTGTATTCTCAGATGGAATTACATCAACAGCAAGATTAAAACCTCTTAAACCATCACAGACATCAAGGTAACAGGTATCTGCCATTCTTAATGCAGATAAACCCTTGAGTGGGAAGAGAGACTTCATCACTGTGTTCCTTAGATTTTTGCTGGTGGCATAACAAAAAACACAAGTTTGGAATCAGATTCTGTACCAAGCACACCATTCCCCTCTGAATTGACACATTTCTTTTACTTGAAGTTCTCTAAGTAAGAAATTCAGCCTGTGGAAGGCACATGAAATGGAAATTTTTTAGCCTAAATAAAAAGAAGTTACCAAATTTCATGAGAAAATGGATTACTGAAATGGGACATTAGACAAAAAATAATTAACAAAGCTACCCCTGACACTTGTAATACCACACCTTCCTCAGTTTTCCTCAAGATATTCCAGGTCACCTCACTGCTCAGAGGATAAAGAGTATTTTAGGGTTTCAAGCTTACTCCACCTAAACCACTGAAGCCATTTGATTAAATGAATGGGAAGATGAAAGAAAGAAAGATGTCTACTACAACACTTCTTGGAAACGAGCTGAGAAGAGTCCAATATTTGTAAGACTCGGTGAAATTTTTGGAGATTAAATTGCACAACAGACAAGGGCAAAACAGAGAAGGACTGGAAGGAAAGGTAAATGCCTAAAGAAGTATCAGCAATGTTTTGTAAATGTTTTTTCTCAACTGGACCTGATCAAGGGTTCCTTCTGTTTCAAAGTGCAGCATACTATACAGTAGTATTTACAACACTCAGAACAAATTGTTCTGAAGACTCAGGAAACTAATATTCAGCTTACCAGGAAGTTTTATTAGCCAGCTAGTAAATGGCATAGTAGTTCAGACTTTAACACACATAATTTTGTAGCATACTATCATACCCATAGCCATGAACAATAAACAAACATATTAAAGCCAAAATGTTAATATCCTAGTGATTACAATACATTGAGCCTGACCCAAATTTTAGTGGAAGTAATATCGTTGACTGTCACAGGCACAGATCAGATAATTCTTGCAGCACAGCAATGCTCAGAAGAGTTCATGATTCATTTGGCCAAATATTATTCTTTCTGATGGCTCTAAATAGCTGACCAGTTAGTGTGATCAAAAATATCTGAGAAAGGAAAAAGGGTGTGTTAAAAACAACAAAGAAATTGTTGATACTCTCTCATGACTAAGTTAATCTGACTGCTAACCTGGCTCCTGTGAATGACAGTGCAGAAGGATATAAAGGAGAATGATCAGGACATGTGCCTGAATACACAAGCTGAATTCTTTGCTCTGGTACAAGCTTGCTGTGTGACCTCCGGCAAGTCACTTGGGCCCACATCCACAGAAGTATCTTGAAATCTATTTCAAGTGGCACATAATTCAGTTAAGTGTTAAAAGAGTTTCAGTGCCCTGTGAATCCAAAACCAGTTGGATCGATGATCTTAAAGGTCTTTTCCAACCTAAATGATTCTATGATTCTTGGTCTTAACCTCTTGAATGGGGATAACAGCTGTATCCCATCTGACAAGAAGCTGTCAATGACAGTACATTGAAGATCATGATACGCTCATGTACTGCACTAGTGAGGATTAGGTGAGTATGAACAAGAAACATTTTCATTACTGAACTGGCCCACTCCATAGCTGGACTGGTTTTACTACATACCTCTATGGGAAGGTACCACATATGGAAGAGTTAAAATAGGTTGTACTTTTAACTCTCTGAGTAAAAATGAACTAATCTCATTTTAACCTCACAATTTTAGATATTGTTAAAAACCCTTCTGCCTGCTTGATGGTACTCAACCTTCAGGGTGTCTGTGGAGTGACCAACGAATTCTTGTTGCTGTTATTTATATGATTTTGTTTTGATATTGAAAGCTTTATTCCTTGTTGCCCAAAAATTTTTTTCATAGATATGTGGAGGGAGGTGTTTCATGATTTTGTATTTTTTTGATTTAGCATATTCATGGATTAGGCTCTGTACAAATAGAGGACAAAAGAGGACTCTTGTTCCACAGATTTTACATTCTCTTTAACTGCTTCCCATCTTTGAAATGCTGTTTGCTTTCACAAGTCAGATCAAACATTTCATTCAACAAACTTTGGACACCAACATCTGTGATGATGCTTGAATATATGGGAGTTTGTTGGTAAACAGTGCTTGACTTAAAATTGATGGAAAGCTTTACAAAATTTTGGATAGTGTGCCAAAGCCAAATGGCACTGAATTGATTTTTACCCCCAGCAGAATATCGATATTTTGTGGGTTTTTTGCTGAAAAGTACTCTTACCTGTGTAATTAGCAGGCTGACAGTAATTGCAGTTAAGATCAAAACATTGTTTTCAAACCATGTATTTAAATATTCTTCACATCCCTAAGCAATTAGAGATGAACAGATTTTAAGAAAAATAATTTCAACTTTTGAATTCATATTGCATCTGTATAAGAACATACTTTTAAAATATATAGAACTTTCTGCATGTTATGATGGGTTCTGATATTTACTTGCCAGAAAGCAAATACATCAGTAATGTGTACTGCATAGAGTTAGCTATAACATTTTTAAAAATTATCTGAACTAAACACATTGTTCTTAAATAAATCTGGTATTTTTGTATGTAAGTGTACTGGAGCTTGTGACTTAATCAAAAGGGAATTTGCTTTTGTGTGAGTATAACTGAGAGATTACCTTACAAGTAAATGCTCAAAAGAATATTTTTCAAGTTTTCACTGATTCTCATGCATTATGCATACTGAAATGGATGTGCATATTTTCCAGATTACAGTCTGTGCTTATTATATTGCTTTTAAAAATAATTTATAAACTATTTCATAGATTAAAATAGCTATAAATACAATAAAACATATAAGTAAATGTTTTCTACACTTTGAAGTGATCTTTTAATAATGACAAGTGTTTGTAGAAACAGGGAACAAATCCAAACTAATAAGCAAAGGAAGACAATACTGGATGTCATTTGACAACATCCTTTCTTTTATTTACTGTCCTGCATTGTCAAGAAACAACCTTTACCCATTGAATTTTTGTTCTCACTGGATAGTCCTATTAACACTGGAGGGTTTATAGAAGAGAATAACATGTATAACTTTGCTCCAGCTCAGGTGATGATATCTGATAGTCCTATGCAAACTAGTCCCTTGATATCAAGACATGTAAATGCTAACATGAACTGGTCTTGAGAAACATATCTCATGTTTCAATGCCTTGATCATTCCTCTTATCCT
>VYZV01042211.1:0-23663 GCA_013401275.1 Pandion haliaetus
CTGGGCTCAAATCACTGATACAGTGCATCAGTGATAGGTATTTAGAAGGTGCTGCACATGCACCACTAAGTACAAAAATAAACATTCCAACCTGTGGAGTTGAAGTCTCGGGGACACAGTCTAAGACACCACAGCAGCAACTGAAGCACAGAGAGTGATTTGCAACAAGCATTTCAGAAAGACTCTATATCTAGCCAAATGGTGAAATTTATTCATGAGCTGAGCTTTGAGACTTACTTGAACCCTATTCAGAGAATTGAAGTGATGCATATGCCTTATGCTGGTCCTCCACAGAGGAATGAAATTCAGCCAGTGTGAATACTTTTGAATAGAGAATGAATATTTAAACCACATGGAGACAACTGATGAATAGAAAAAGAGGATAAATTATCAAATTAATTAATATTAGTAGTGAGTGCTTACAAATAGTGCTCATCAAGGACTAGACCTTTTGTTGCTCTGACTGGGTGGGCCCTTGCTGGTTTGAATTATCTTTGCAAGAAAACAATCATCAAAGAAGGCAAAAGATATTTTAAGTAACCCTTTTAATACAGCATAACTCAGAACAAAATATACTATTGTTTAATACAGCCATCATAGGCGTAATTCTGAATATATAAAAGTTAGCTTCTTGGCTTGAAAACAGAACAATATCCTATTCCAATATATTTCTTTTACTTATTATGAGGATTTTTAATCAAATAAAATGTATTTGTTTGTAACAACCTGGAACATAGCTGGCCCATAAAAGTGGAAGAAAGAGCAGCAAGCCAAACACTAATGCTTGAATTTTGTGAAGAAGTACTGAATAACATATTTCTTTGTTTTTTATCAGTACCATAAAATATAAAATTAACTTTTAAATATAAACCAAACA
This sequence comes from Pandion haliaetus, assembly GCA_013401275.1. NCBI lineage: Eukaryota > Metazoa > Chordata > Aves > Accipitriformes > Pandionidae > Pandion > Pandion haliaetus. The sequence continues at coordinate 878 of VYZV01042211.1, forward strand.
GAAAACAATGTAGAAGTTCTACACTGTAGTTCAGAAGATTTTGAAGCTGTCATCACTGCTCTCTCTGAATATTGTGCAACCCCCCAATTTTAGTCACTTTCAACTTCTTTTAATGTATGATACTCTCACTTTTAAATTTTGCGATTTTGTGTAATGCCTGAAGTCAATAAGAAGAAGGTTTAGGGATATTTAAAATAATTTCTAAATATTTTTAAATTTGTTGCTGAAAAACTTCAATAAGATGTTTGTACTTGAAGAACAAAGCATACATCATTTTTTAATCATAACCAAAAACTTCTGCATTCACTCTAATAATTTAAATTTCAAGAACTATGTTGTTTCATTGAAAAAATTTTTGTACTTGCAATTTGTAAATTTTTACAGCTTAATGAAGATTTTGAAGTATTTATGTGCCCCTCAGATCATTAGATTGTATAAAAAAATAAGCCTGCAATCTTTGGTTTTATGAACCGCACCCAGAAAAAAGTATTTCCAGATGGAACGATTATGTTTATTTGATTTAATTTTTCACTAAATAAGTTATTCACCCCCTGCCCGTGTCTCCTTTCTAGGTTTCCCAGCTTTAGTTGTGGTCTGCCTTTCTTAGCTGACACCTTGTAGAGTATAATTTTATTTCAACACAGTGCTTAACTGATACTTACATGCTCTGAACTAACATCAGAGTTTTCAGTGATGTCTGTTACTGGCCCAGCTTTATTCCCATTGAAGTCACTGATTCACCCCCTTCTTCCCCCTGAAGTTGATGGTAGTAGTTAGGCCATTATCAGATGAGCTCTGAAAATCTGATGTCTCTCTTAACTGTACACTGTCAGAATAGTGATCCTGTCCTTGGTAGATCATAAAGTAGTCATATTTTGTGTTTAGTATAAATTAAAACTCTAGTTTATGTATCTACTTACGGTTTCTTCCCAGCCTCCGGCCAGTCGGCTGAGAAGAGATCTTGCTCTAGCCTCTTAATAGCTTTATTTTTCTAAACCGATTTCTTTTCAACTACATTTTGTGTTTTAAAACAAGACCTTGGTTTCAATATACAACAGTGTCATCGTTAGGTATTGGCATTGTTAGCACTTTGGACTTCACCTGTGAACTAGGAAAAAGACTACATGCTGTGGTCTAGAGGATAGAAATTACAAATACTGCAAATGAGTGGGTTGGAGATAAGAAAAGTGCTCTGAGGTGGCTGTAGCCCCTCCAATAGTCTGGAAGGTGAAGCGGAACTGAAGAGGCTGGAAATGTTTGCAAGAACAAACAATGGCCAGAAAGCCATTTAACCTTCTCAGGGAAGGAAGCATGTGAGCTAGCAGAGTTAACAGCTAGTGTGTGGATCCAAAAATCCTGAAGGGACCAGAGTATGTAAGAACAGGAACAAGAGGCAGGAGTGGAAGTGAAGGTTAGAGTCCTCTACTCAACTTCCCTCCCATTGGAGGCCGGGAACCCCACCCCCGAGGCTCACCGCAGCCTCCTGCCTCCCAGCTCGGGGCTGTGACTGCATCGGGCTGTCCTTGAGGGACAGAGTCTGTACTCCCTGCACTTCACAGGGCCCTTTTCTCTTTCACCTGCTCCTGTTTTGTTCTTTTTCATCTTAGTTACTGACTTTATTTTTCAAAATTTAGTTTTAATTGTTCCATATTATATTGCATTTTATTTCCACATGTCTTAAGTCACATGCTTTTTTGGGCTCTTCTTCCTTTATCGGAAAAGGCAGCATTGCATAGTAGGTCTCTGATAAGCTAAGAGCCATGTCCCCTGAGTCAGAGATGCGATATTAATCAACCTGTGTTATGCAATGATCATGTATATCAGTACAGCGTGAGTCACTCTTCCACAAATAGTGCAGACTTTCACCTGGTTGTTATCTTAGAGCTTTCTGTCATTTTATTTTCTTGTTTGGGTTTTTGGTCGGCTCGCATTTTGACATATGTTGTGAGACTCCATCAGACAGACCTTTTAATTTTCTTCCTAATTATTCTGTTCCTTGGGAAAGTAAAAAATACAGGCTTATACAGCTGAACTTTCAAATGTCCATGATGCAACAGATAAAACTTTCTCAAATAGTTATAGAAGTCGTCTTTTCTTGTAAATTGCATCATGACTGCTTTGAAATGCAATGGAAATAATTAAAAAGTGGCAAGAGGATTTGTTGCAAGCCCATCTTTAACATATTAAAGTCACTCCTGAAACAATACTGGCTATGGACAAAAGGTAGTTGTTTCAAGAAGAAAATACAGAAGAAAATAAAGAGTTGCCTGCCACTCCCAGCACATGCATGCACAGGCTGCCACAACATTTTTGTAGATTGCCCCATCTTGAAATCCCCAGAATGCAAAATAGACACTTGTTTTATTTTCCACATTTGAAGTAGCTAGGTGATGTCAGAGACCCCCTTGTTAAAAATTACTCACTCTAATATGAAGCGGAGTCAATGAAAAGGTGAATGCAACTTTGGGCATCACTAATTCATAAACCAATTTACTGCTTGTGGATATGGGGAGATATGGTACCCCTAGCTTTTTTCTCTGGAGTTTGCAATTAATATAGGAATGTACATATGAGCATCTGTGTGGCAAGGCAGCTTTTTTCCTGTGTGCAAAGCAGACGCGCTTTCCCAATGCAATGTGCTGCAGTCTGTGCTCAGAGGTGTAGGACTCCCATAGATAGATTTATCACTGAAAAACAGGAAAAGGAAAAAATCCCTTCCAGTGTAACAGCAAATCTATTCTTAATGATTTTTGTATTAGTATTCAGTGGCTAGCGAGGTCTCCTCGTGGCCTGATTTAGCTAACTCCTTGTGAGGTTCTGACAAGGTGGGAAAAAATATTTATAGATCTGGAATACTAACGGTGGACAATAGTTTAATATTTAATTCCCAACAGCAGAGGTATAAAGGCCTATAACTCACAAGCGGTGAAGCCAGAAGTACTGTAAATTACAAAAATCCTATTACTCACATCTGAGCAGGAATGTGCTTTATTAGTGGCTCCTATAAATTTCTGGACTCCATCTCCTACTGCTTTAAATACAGGAATTAATTTTTTTTTTTTTTTTTACATGGCTTTCCATATTTGTCTAGAATTTAAGGCAATGTAAGGAAAAGAAATTAGTTATGCCATGGTGAGGCATATCACTCCATGTGTTAGAGTTTGGCTTTTTCTGTGTTTTGCCCAAGAAAGATTACCTGTTTCTCTGTTTTCTTACCTCCTGCTGAGTTGTTGGGGTTTTTTTGTTTGTTTGTGGAGTTGGGTTTTTGCTTTTTCCCCTGTGGGGACATGAGATCATACATATTCAGTCCACATTAAGGAACTTAACTCTTTAACTTAAGGAGATTTTCTACTGACTGCTAAGGGGAATCTGCAGATTAAGAAAACCCTTGAGTTACTTGAGAAGGAGTACATGTTTGTCTTAATACAGCTAGCTACTCTCTAACTGGGCCTGATAAAGGCATCTTTACATGATGCTGTTTTGAAGACATGAACAAGATCTGCAACTGTGATCCTGCTGTTGCCTTTAGGATCAGCAGGTGAACTTGCAGGCCTGGATGGGGTGGCCAGTCCCCATGGATGCCGACCTGGTGTGTTTCCAGCCACATGAAGTGTTTCCAGAAGTATAAAGTTAATTCAGTTCCAGGCCTGGGCTAAAGTTTGCACTTGTCTTCTTTTCTGAAACAATACTTCAACCCATATTTGCATCTGCAGAGGCATATATTTTTGATGTTTTAAGTTTAAAAAAAAAAAAGGGGAAGAAGAAAAATCATACTGGAATCTTAGGCTTTGTGTTTAAAACCAGCCATCCCCTTCTTTTCCTCTCCTTCCCCCTCCCTCAGTCAACAGTTTTGGATCCTATGTAAGTGCAACAGACATGACTGATTTAGACAGGAAAAAAATGTGGAAAGTTTGCTCTATAATTTACTTTAAAACAAAAATAAAGTGCCAAAAATAATAGTACAATACTCGATTACCTTTTCAAAAGGATATACTTTCACAGTAATTACTGCGTGTGTAAAAACAAAAGGGATTTTTAACAGAACAAACTGGCTGATAGTTTAACATATCCCGCACATAATGACTCCTCTGAAATCTTAAAAAATACAGTATAGGTCACATTATACTGCTGAAAACCTGCATGTGAACTTTACTGAGGTAGTTATGGAGAGTCCATCTCATATCATCTCACAGTTTTGTGTTATGTTGGTGATTCTAACTGTAAGTGCTCATATATTATTGTGAACACAATTTTAATTTGACATGCTACTCATTGTAATCACACCCAACTGAAAACAAAGAAACTTACCTGTCAGGTACATAATGGAATATATTATGGTTTCTTTAACAGATTCCTGCAACTAACGTAAGAGTTTTATAAGTTGCTCATGACTATTTTATCTTTGATATACTGCTATGGTAATCCCCAAGTAATGGGATAAACACAGATATAGGATCATATAGTCATGAAATACGGCTCTCCAATAACCATTCATGGAAAATGAATCACATTAGCACACAGTACAATATTTCATTATCTTCTGCATATATTCAGTTGGGTAGAATCTAGATGGAAACTTTAGAATGCTAAAAAAGAAAAGAAAACAAAACAAAACAAAACAAACCCCCCCAAAACCCAAACAAACAAAAAAACCCAACAAAATAGTGCGGGGAGAGTATTCACTTCTTAGACCACCTCTGACATAACAGGACTTCACGAGTCCACAAGATGAGATAGACTGCACATATCAATAGCTGCATTATAAAAAAATCAGCTCTTATTTTCTGTTAGAGAATATAACTTGATTAGAGATGATCATATATAATCAAGGCCATAATTAAGATGGACTGAGACAGACACCATTGGTTTTGCTGCCTTACAGAAAAAGAGATTCAGATCTGGTGGAGACAGGAGACTGGGATGGAAAAAACTGGGGAGGGTAAGACTGTGGAAGGATAGCAAGTCAGAAAAATTATAAGAATGGTCAACGTGTGCTCCCCCGAAGGTACCTTTCAACCTAGAGGAATTTTGTTTCATCAGCAATGGTGTCCAGGATTGTTGTCATTGTGGGCAGTGTTAGATGTAATCCTGTGCTGTATAAATAAGATGTAGTTCCAGATTTGAGTATAGATCTGTATCCATGTTTTCCTAAAACATAAGGAGAGGTGGTGACTGAGTTTCAAACTACAGTATCTCAGGGCCCCAGTTCTTTATTGTTCTTTCTCACCAGTGGAGAGTTTTGTGCCGCTATTCCCCATGTATGGTAGTGTGCAACCAAAATCAATGCCAATATTTTCAGCATTATCTTTTAAAAAATTTCTCTTTATACCCTAAATATGTAGCAGCTCTAGTTTCCTCCAATAAAGTAACTGGACATCTTCTTTATTGGAAATTTTACCATGCTGTAACTATTTCGACATCTGCTGCTATTTGAGCCAATTGTACCTGGTAATTTGAGAATGAAGCATGAGAACCACAGCGCTGTTTTCAACCAAATAAAAAACTAAGTAGTACATAGTGTTTTATAGGAATTAAGCTGTGAAGAAAACAGTATTTTTCATTGATAGAGTCAAAGTAGGTAAGATTATTTTTTTCCATAAAAGCTTTGTTAAAACAGACAAGACATAAGAAGTACCTTGCTAATTATCATCAGATCTTTTCTGACTTGCCTCTCTAATTCCTTTAGTTAATAAATGAAATGTGCTTAGTAGATTCTTAGATATATATTTGTTGCTCTTCTCTTCATTGTCCTTATGTCAGGGAATAAGTAAAATACTGAAAGTACCTGTTGGTGAGAGCAGTGTTAGTGGCAGGACCTGACTTTGGAAGCCCTTTTGTGCGGGTCTTTTGCACTGCTAAATGCACGTTCTTTTTAGATATTTCCTACTGTTTGGTGGTTTTCCCTTTGAAAATTTGTCTGAATTGAGGAAAAGATAGAATTATTGGTGGTGGTGCTAGGCTGACCCTAACCCAAAAAAAAAAAAAAGATGGTGCATATGAGAATTGCAAAAAATCGGCATTGTTTCTTTATTCTTTAAATTCCATGTTTCTACAAAATACATCTATTTTTCAAGACGACATAAGAATTACCTGTGCAGGTAAATAAATAGAGTCTTGAATGAACCTCTTTAACTTCCTATGTATTTGAGAATTTCTTAGTAACTTTCTTATTTGGTTTCCACTGCCACTTGAGATTTTTGACTGCTGTACAGAATCTGGGAACATGTTTTTCTCAGTTAGGAATAAGCAACTGTCACAAGAATAAACATATTCATATCTTACATCAAGGAATTGGTGGGCTATTTTCTGTAACTATTTTTACTGTGATATTTTCTTCTATAATAAGTTTGCTGACAAGTTATTTTTCCCCAAAGGAGTAGTAGACTCAGGGAAATTAGAGATGGAAAAGACCTATTAGGTCATCTTGTCAATTTTCCTGCCAACACAAGATTGTTCCTTGCAAAGAGTTTTTTTTCAGTATTTCTGTCTGCCGAGCCATATGAAAAGAGTCAGAGTATACATTTTCTGATGTAATAGCAGCAACGAGCAATGAAGAGCTGCTATTTAAACTCTTATTTCAGGGCAAGGATGGTCAGAACAAGCTGGAAAGAAATTCAGGGCAGTTCCTTACAAAGAATATTTAACCGTGAAGTAGGAGTAAGGAGTGAGGGTTTTATTAACTTTATCATAAATTACCCACTTTGGGTAATGATATTTGATTATTTTTATTTGCAAAACATGCTTTTTGCAGGGTTCTGGCTGCATGTACAAAATGTACACATTGGGCCCCATTCCTCTGGCCATTGCTCACAAAAACTGTCCTTACTTCAGAATGTAGTACCACAGATTGCATTGAGTCTAGTCTCAGGAGTAGGAACTGTTTGTACAAATAATAGTTTTCAGCAATGATTGTATTAGCTGTGGAAAAAAAGTAATGTTGAGAGCTGGGTAGCAAAGATATTTTCTGTTCTGGGAAACTTTTCATGTAATCAGAAATGTTCCTGTTGCGTAGAGGGGGGCGGGAAAACTTTAAAAGTTTTCCATCTTGCAAAGAGTGTGGGTGTACTTGTGCACCAGCACAAACATGCAGACCAGCCAACACCCCTGTGCTTGGGGCACATATCCAGCTCTGTGCTATCTTTCAGCAGTCTCATGAAGGCACTTCCAGAGTAGATCTCTCCCAGGCTCCTCTTTGCAGCTGTGGGAGCTCTTCCGTGGAGCTTAATTCTTTTTTATGCAAAGCAGGGCAGCTGCAGCAAGAGCAAGTACCCCCAGTATGGCCCAATTTTAAGAGTCTTACGTAGGATGTGAGCAACTGTCTGAAAAGGAGCTCTGAAGCCAGGTCTCGCATCCCCAGCGAGCACTGTAACCACCTGTGAACCGTTGGCTGTCCTTGATCCTCACAGTTTCACACTGGGACTTCAAGGCTGCTTTTTCTTAGAAAATCTCATGAGAACTGGTATGTTCCCACAGTGTGTTTCAGCTTCAGTGGTCTTACTCCATTTTTTCCATTAAAATCTGTTAGCACTGAAACATTTGCCACTAGCTCTATTTCTCCAGACTGCCAACCTGTAATGTCTTATGCTAATAATACAAAAAAAGGGTTTTCTAAAACCAAAAGCAACCTACATAATACTATTTTGATTATAGAAACTCTGGCCTGTTCAAAAAGGCAAATTCTGCAATTTGATGCCTCTGCAGAGGTATCAAAAGTACCAAGCAGGTCTTTCCTGCAGCTGTCCCTTTCCTCAGGTGGTATTTCTGGGTATTACGGTATGTCAGTTTATATGGTTTATGAGGAGGAAAAGGAATATTAATTTTGAAGTGACTAGCTGTGCTATCCTTGCAAGAAGTAACGAAATGATGGATCTGGCTGCTGCAGATATAGTTGTCTCTGAAAGGATTCCAAAAGCAATGTTATAGCTAAACACATCATAACAGATTTTTTCCTTGCATATTTACCATTACATGATACTTCTAAAACAGATTAGGGAAAAATACATCTATCAAACTGAAACCAATTGCTGCGCTTCTTCACTATTGTAACCACATTCCTGAGTGTAAATGCTTCTGGTTGCATCCCGCTTACCACCTGCTGTATAAATACTGTACTACTTTTGTTTGCTGACTTTATTTACTCAGGAAGACCAATGCAATATGATATCATTCACATTATCATTTTTTCAAGTCCTTTTAATAAAATACTTAAATATTTATTACTGGTTATATTTGTTAATATTAGCTTCTATGGCTTGCAATGGATTTTACATTATAATCTGCACTGTGACATTGAAATATGTGTTCCATAACTCCTTTTGTTTGTCAGGGGGTGGTTTGGGTTTTTTTGGTTTTTTTTTTTTTTACGATTTGTAAGTACATGACAACGTTTATGATAATATAAAATTCAGAATGAAGTTTTGTCCAAGTTCTAGATGAATGAGTATCAAAAGACACAGTGTGTAAAATACGCTGTAATCTTCATCTAAAAGCAGTGGCTGGCTTGGTATGTAAAAAATTCAGGAAGCAACGCAAATACTTAACATATTACTTCTTGGGTATAGCATGTCTCAGAATTGATACCTTATAAAGCAGATTGTTGAAAAGTGAGAGTTACTAAGTTTTGCCTATGACTTTAACAATAACTTTTTTTTTTTTTTTTTTTTTTTTCTGAAAGAGAAGCAGCAGCAAGGTCCCAATGGAGCAGTATGCTTCTTTTTCTTTNTTTGAAAGAAGTTTTAAATTCTTGTTCATGTCTTGCAGTGCTGTTTTATCAACAGATATGCATTATCTGCCTCTGGCTGCATATATATTATTCAGTTGCTTTGCCTCTGGGATCTCTTAAAAAGCTGTCTGAAGAAATCCAGCTCTAAAAGTAGCCTCATTGCTTGTTTCACTGGTTGGTTTTTAATGCTGTTCACCTACAGGGTCATTTTTAATTTAGTGGGAATTTCTTATCCTTTCATGGAGAAGCAGGAGCTGGTTTATTCTAAACAGCAATGCTTGAACACATGCACGCACATACTCTGGACATAATTGCATTGCCTTCAGCAGTCTAGAGTACTGGGTAACTTGGAATAAATGTGAATCCAGATTTTTGTACTACCAATTCATGAAATTGCTAACATGAATTTTGATAAAGGGGAAGAAGCTGAGATTTGGTGAAGGGAAAAGGGAGGGAAAGGCAGCCTTGGGTCCAGTGAGTTAAAAGTGCTAGATCCTGCCATACTAACGTTACAGATTTTGTTACTGGTTTTCTAGAAAAAAAAAAAAAATTCAAAAAAGGAGGATCTCGAAGTGCAAAGTGGAATGTCATGCAAAAAAAGAAGCATAGGCTCCAAGAGTCCCAACCTGACAGGCTGACTATGAGGGAGTACTGGTAATGCAGTTACGAAAAGGGAAGTGCAAGGTCTGTGTTCACTGAAAGAAGCATTTATAGAAGAAATGGTGATGTATAGTGCCATACAGCACATGCTAGTTTTGTCCTGGTTGTGGAGACACTTAAAAGGCTGTAAAGCCTTTTCTACTATGTTTGAGAGAGATGGCTTTCGAAACCAGAACAAGTGCAGAAAAAATATGTCTTTTTCCAGTCTGAAAAACAGAAAACTAAGCAGAAATTACTAAAAATGCATGCAGTGGGTAAATGAAGAGGAAAATATAGAAATAAAATAAAATAAAGATTGAGATGGGCCAGAGAATATGTCGTTATTGACTTAGGATAAATTTAGGCAGAGATTAAGTCAAGTTTTCTGACTATTATAGCACTGTGAGTATTCCAGTAGGAGAGAAGGTAGAGCTACAGAAGTTTGTTAACATACCTCTGAGAGTGCGGGACTAGACATGATGGTGCAGGAAACTGCTTTCCACCTTCCGTTCCTCTCCTTATCTCCTGTAAGAGGAGAGTAAGGCAGAATTGCTGAGGATGGCAGGGACCTTTTGAGATCATCTGGTCCAACCCCCGTGCTCAAGCAGGGTCACTTAGATCAAGTCACCCAGGACTGTGTCCAGTTAGGTTTTGAATGTCTCCACAGATGTAGACTCCACTACTTCTCTGGGCAACTATTGCCAGTGCTTGGTCAGCCTTACAGTAAAAACGTGTTTCCTGATGTTCAGATGGCATCTCCTGTGTTTCAGGTTGTGCCCATTGCCTCTGGTCCTGTCACTGGGCACCAATGAAAAAAACCTGCCTCTATCTTCTTTGCACTCTCCTTTCAGGTATTTATATACATTGGTAAGATCTCCCTGAGCCTTCTCTTCTCCAGGCTGTACAGTCCCAGCTCTCTTAACCCTTCTCATAAGACAGATGCTCCAGTCCTTTAGCCATCTTAGTGGGCTGGACTCTATCTAGTATGTCCATGTCTTTCGTGTACTGTGGAGCCCAGAACTGGACCCAGCACTCTAGATAAGGTCTCTCCAGTGCTGAGCAGAGGGAAAGGTTCACCTTCCTTGACTTGCTGGTGATGCTTTTCGTAACGTAGCCTTTGCTGCAAGGTTGCATCAGTCTGCATGGACAGCTTGTGGTCCACCAGGACCCCAACGTACTTCTAAGCAAAGCTGCTTTCCAGCTGGTCCTCCCCCAGTGTGTATAGGTTCCTGGGGTTATTTCTCCCCAGATGCAGGATTTTTCAGCATTTTCCCTTGCTAAACTTGGTAAGATTCCTCTCAGCCCATTTCTCCAGCCTGTTGAGGTTCTTTTGGGAATTACAGCACAACCATCTGGTGTGTCAGCCACTTCTTCTAGTTTTGTATCATCTGTGAACTTGCTGAGGGTGCACTCTGCCTCAGACTCCAGGTCATTAATGAAGATCTTGAACAGTATTGACCCCGCTATCAACCCCTGGGGTACACCACTACTGACTTGCCTTGAAGTGGACTTTGTGCCACTAATCACAACCCTCTGGGCCTAACTACTGAGCCAGTTTTTAATCCACCTCACTCTCTACTTATCTAACCTGCATTTTATCAGCTTTATTATGGGAGAGAGCATCAAAGGCTTTACTGGAGTCCAGGTAGACAACATCCACTGCTCTCCCCTCATCCACCAAGCTGGGGACCTCATTATAGAAGGCTGTGAGGTTGATTAAGCATGATTTCCCCTTAAAAAATCCATGCTGTCTACTTCTGATCTCTTCCTTGTCTTTCATGTGTTTGGAAATGCTTTCCAGGAGAATTTTCTCTATCACTTTTCCAGGGACTGAGGTGAGGCTGACCAGCCTTTAGTTCCCTGGATCTTCCTTCTTGCCCTTCTTGGAGATAGAAGTGACACTTTCTTCGAGTCTTCAGAAACCTCTCCAGTGACTATTAAAAGATAATGGAGAATGGCCTTGCAATGGTATTGGCCAGCTCCCTCAGCACTCATGGGTGCAACCTTTCAGGCCTCATGGACTTATGAATGCCCAGTTTAAGTGGTCCCTAACCTCATCCTCCTCCACTGAGGGCAAGTCTTCCTTGCTCCAGGCTTTCCCCCTGGTCTCAGGGACAAAGGAGGGAGAAATGTCAATATTGCAGTACTGTCTCGACCACCTTCGCTGAATTTTGCAGGAGCTCCCCAACAGAGCTGGTACTTAACAGGTGGTGAGGGAAAAGTGTGGGACTAAAGCAGGGGCTTGATAAATATTTGTTATCATTTCTCTTCTGTCAAAGAATGTTATTGCACGCCATTGTAGTTAAAGCTGATTAAGATGTGTTGTGTTCCTCATTCGCTCAAAGTAGTATCTAGAGTAACAGTGAGAAAAGCAAAGCAGGTATGGTCATACTATGTAAAGGACGTGCCCGGGAGGTAGAAAAGAGGTACCAGGTAGAACATCTGTGCAAGTGTAACGGGCCAGGGGAAATTCCATCAAGGGACATTTCAAAGTTCCTTGTCAAACATGTATAATGCTTCCAGGCTTTGCATAGACTGACTCCAGCTCTTTAAAATCTGACCCACATATATGTTTGTGTAAGATGAAAACATTATTGGAGCTGTTTTATATTTCAGAACACAGTTTTGGGGGTTGCACATGGATGCTGTGATTCATGATCTTACATCATTTCAGGCTTGGCAGTGTTGTAGCAGTAGACCTTTAGTTTTCTGCTGGCCATTTATCATATTTAAGATGTATACCTCAAGGCTTTATACTTAAATTAGTGGGACCCCAATTCAGTTTAAAGCTTAGAACAGAAAGAAGAAAAAAAAAAAAGTGTTTTTTACAACAGTTTTCCCCCCTGAAAACTTCTTAAAGCATGTAAAAAGCAGAAATTGTCTAGTAGTGACATTATTGTGGCCCAGACGTTTCTGCGATGAAAAACAGCCCCTGTTGAAACAACACAGCAGTAGTGCCCAACTTGAATTACATGTAGAATTTAGGTTGACAGCATGGCGTTTAGCTGAGTCATTCAGGGCCAAACTCTGCTTTTCTTGTTAATGCAGGTGGTTCCTGTGACTTCAGTGTGACTGTTCATGGGATTGAGTTAAATTAAAAAAAGGGTCATTTGAAGATAATTCTTTCCTCAACAAACTTGGAAGAAGTACTTTTTCAATAAAATATTGCTAGATTTTAGTCCAACACGAGATATTTGTGAAGTGCTGTTGACACTGCATTTGTGAGAGTAGCATATTTACACAAACAAAACTGCATGAGCTGGGTTTGATTACTAAAATTTGCTTCAAGAGCACCTCCTTTCTTTTCAGGGGATTTTCAGATTCAGTATTGGGAAAAAAAAAAGGGCTGGTGACCAAGAGCTTATTTGACCAATTAAATAAAATACAAGCATGCAGTGCAAAAGTAGGGCATAGTATTTTGCTTTTTAGTGGGTTTGAATTTTACCTAGGTTTTAATTAGGAGTGGTTCCTTAATTTATTCTTAAATCATCTTGTAAATAACACATTCACCTCAAAGCTCTAGAATCTAAAGTGCAGTTCTGATCATAATGTATTTCCAGACTGAAAAGACAAACTGAATGCTTGAGTATGTGATGTGCTGAGAAAGCGAAGTAAAGGTGGTTTCTTTCAAATTACTTGGTTCAAGGTGAATACACCATACTGACCTTATCGCTGCTTTGTGCACAGCACTTCAGAGCAGGACCTATTACAACTGTCTTGCAACCTCACCCATTTCATACTGAGATCAGAGAAAAGCTTTCTTAAGGTGCCATTGCAAATTTGGGTCAGGTATTTACTTTCCAGAAAACTTCTGTCTTCTGAGAGGAAGACCTGCTGATAACTTACCCAAACAAGCTGGATAGGTATTCCCTTACCATTATCCTAGTAAGTGTATTTAGAAGGTTAGGTTTCTAGCAGAGAAAAGGAAGTTTATCTGGTGTTGATAGTACAGTAGGTTTTTACAGGGAGGTATTGGATTTCAGTATTCCCCTTTCCACCTGCATTATCTTTTACAGATACCAAATGACAATTGTTTGCTGACATTTTACTGAAGACTGAGTGAGAGAGTAAATAGTTGAGGGGAACAATCCTTGCCTAGAGTAGCCAAAGTGGAAAGAAAAAAAAAAAAAGCTCTCTCGGAGAGGTGGGGGTGCTAAAAAACAAACATGAAATTTATTCTTTCAATTGGATGTTTTCCCTGATATTTAAAAACATTAAACCATTGCAATTTTACCTCATAGCTCATCTTCTGATCCCAGTCTTCTGTTCTTTCAGTTGTTTGGTCTTTTGCTGTCATTGTTTCTTTAAAACCTGGGTTTGCGGCCTTATCATATCTCAGGGTCTTATGAGAGTATTCTCTTGACTGTGCAGAGGTCTTTCTAGCCTGACAAGGGCAGCTTAAAAGGTCCTGAAATACAAAGGCATTGTCAAGGGTGCAAAAGGCTTCCAGAAGAGAAACTTTTAAACTCTGTTTTTGTTTTGGTCTGCTACTTTAATTTACCATGGCAAGATGCCTGGGCTCTTCTTTCGCTATGTGGAAGTAAAGCTAACTTGGCGTTCACAAGCTCTCTTAAATTTTGGGCTCCATTTGTCGGCTGCTAGACACCTTACCAGGGCAATGAACTGAGAGACAGAGTGAAACTGCAAATGCTGGCTGCAGAGGGAAGCGTTTATCCCATCACAACAGCCCTTTGTTTTTGTTGCATTTGGACTAGGTATCTGGTTAAATGTCTGGATGCATTCATTAGCCATGGACACCTGACTTTCTCAAGGACAAAACTTGGTGAAATCCAAAGGTGTGTTTAAAGCTCTGGCTTGATGCAACAGCAAGGCCATGCCTGGCTGCTGCTACTTAGATCTGTGAAATCCATAGACTAAACCTCTAGTTAAAAAAAGCTTCCTCTCATAAGACTACTTCATCTCTTTTTCCAGTCCTATAGAAACTGACATACCCTATACACTGTACTGTATCTTGATATATGCAGTAACATTTGGTACGGCTGATTTCCAAGGGCAGCTTCATGAAAAGATGCATTGTATTTTAAAAGAAGTCAAAAAGATAGTACTGAAAATTTAGTCAGAGTAGCAGGGGGACAGAGGTCATCTTCATCTTTCCCAATAGTCGTCCCCCCCCCAAAGGCAAAACAGCACAACTGAAAAAGTTGCGCACCACCTGGTTTTTATATTAATATTACTCTTCATGCTGTTCTGTAGCTGTGAGCCTGCAGAGGTCTGCGCAGCTCACAGATGCCTGAGGCCTGGCCCCTCCGCGGAGGTTGGGCTCTGTCGCTCCACCAGGCTGAATCTGAAGTCAGCAGAGGCGACTGCAGTGTCTTGCTGCCAGAGGATGCTGGGTTTCCGCTTTGCTTTCCTGGGAAACAGTGAGATTGATGTGCAGGAGCGTAGAGGGGACTTTATTGCAAGCTGCTTGGGTTATGCTGCTAAACAGTGCTTTGGAGAGTGATCCATGATTCTGGGGCTGGGAGAGGCAGAAGATCCCCGAGCATTGCAGCCCTCTGACAAGCATTGTGTACAACCACGCTGGGCAGTGAAGCCTGCCCCATCCTGTTACATGTGGCGTTATTACAGGGCCAAGCATCTCTGTTCTTCAGGATTTAAGTTTTTGCCATGTCGCTGTCTGGTCTGTTACTTGAGGTGACTCCCAGGATTGCAGAAAGGAATACTTTCCTGCATGTGATGTCTGCTATTGATTTTGGATGTTGTATTATCTTCCTTTCCCACTATTCCTGCTGCTTATACAGAAATGTTTCTTGGGGGAGAAGGGGGATCCAGTAAGAGGACAATTTGTTCCATAAACTATAGCACTAAGGACAGCTATGTTGTGCTCTAGCTGCCCACACCAATAACCTGGCTCCCTTCCCTTGTGCTCCTGATGGGCTCTCCCACAGTATACCCAATTACCTTTGCACACACCGCAGAGCTGACCTGTGTATCCGCCTTTCCTTCCCCCATGTCTTCAGCATCCTTGCATGCTTTCCATTTGGGTGTGAGGCATCAGGTGCTTCAGGGTCCTCTGGTTGATGACTCGCAGATGCAGAAGGCTGTGCAGGAGAATGCTGCTGGGAGCTGCTGTGGGTGTCCCTGCTGTGGAGGCATGACCAGGCTCTCCTCCTCCTCCTCTCCTTCCATCCTCGGCTTTCCAAACATTTATGGGAAGGGGTTCAAAACTGGGAGGAGAGGCAGATGGACAGAGAGCACAATCATTCAAGCTTATTCTTCTGCAGAACTCAAGCTTGCAATGCTAAATTTGCAGAGTAACTGGTGTTATGTTTGTGGGTAAGGGGTTAGATTAACCATTAATGGGGGAATGGGGGTTCATGTTCTTCCACTGAAGTTATTTTGCTGAGCTGTGCACATTGTCTCTGCCTCTTACGGTCTGTTCTCAGATGATGGCAGGCAGCAGCACTGTGCAGGCCCCTTTCACCTTGAAAAGAACACGCAGGGCTGCACTAGGGTTCCCCTTGGCGCCTTTCCAATTTTGTTTCTGCAAAGCTGGACACCTATGAAATTTCCATTACATCAATATAGTAGTTGTTGCAGCAAAACACAGATCATTCAGCAGTGTTACAGAATTTGTTTGCACTACCTTTTTTCTTTCTTTTTTTTTTTTTTTTTTTTTTTTTTTTTTTTTTGTTGAAAAAATAAGCAAGCTGCATGGAAAGGGTGAACATATACCCAGGAAATAGTTTGCTGATAACATAGGAGCCTTCATGTCTGCTGGGTGGTGCCCTAAGTTTTCTTAACAAAGAAGTGAGTGTTAGTTCTTCAAATAAAAGTTACTTTTTGCACTCACGTAACTGAGGCTGAGAATTTCCAAGATGAAAAACTTGGCTTTTTATTTATTTTTCATTTTTTTTTAAATGGGGCATAATTTGAGTGGGATCTCCTCTCCCTCCCACAAACCCTTACCCCCCACATTGCCCTCCCCACCTTATGAGGATTACAGTATCCCAAAAACTCTTTAGCACTGTGAGCAAAGGAAACAGAAATGGCTTTGCATTATGAACTGAACAGAGATTAAGTTATTGGCGGCCTTGAAATAGCTCTTTCTCAACTTCCATTCCCATGAGGTTATCCACATAAAGTTGCTGTTTAGTACAGGGTCAGTGTGATGAAATTTATTTGTTGAGTCTCTTCGGTGCCAAAGCTTTTGCCAACAATCTGATCTACCTGATAGTGGTACTATTTCAGAAATGTCCAGTCAGTAAAAGAAATGCAGTGTCTGTGGAGTTTCAAAGACAGCAGTAAAAAAAAGTGGGATCAGAGCAAAGAAATCAAAACAAAAATGCCTCTCTCCTTTTAATAAAATAAATACATATAATAATTACTTAGACCATTTACAACCTATGGAAAAGTAGACAATATTACTTTTTCATTTCACGTGCCACCCCTGCCCCTAAGCACATGGAATCTTTTTTATATGGCTCTGTCAGTGTACTGTATTGGATGTACTGTATTGTGTGTGCATCAACTGCTATTAAAAAAAGTAACTGTTTGCTGGCCGTTTCAGATAAAAATTGATAGCATCAGATTAAATTGCAGTGGGGATGGTGCAAGGACCAAAGGTTTAAGGTAGTGTGGACTGTGGATTTTGCACATGGTGTCCATTTTGTTTCCTTTTGTTTTACTACATTCAGAGACCTCTCTGCCCAAACATTAGATATACCAAAAAACCCACAATACAGTATATCTACATAAATTATACATGAAATAAAGGCTTAGGAGATGAAGTCTTGCCATTTTAAGTACATATATTGTAAAACTATATATGCTTTTACTTGGTCTCCAAATTGCAAGGGAGGGTTGTCTTTCATTTTATTTTTCAAAACCTTTAATTACCAACATCAAATGAAATTACGATAATCTCCTCTTTGTTTAGTCATCTGTGAAATGAGTTTATGGCAATGGTTTCCTCTAAGTCAGTACCACATCAAAACTGTACTGTGTATGGGAGTAGTGAGATTGTGTTAACTACAGGCAATGCGATTTCCCATTTTGCATTTTATAAGGAATATTTATACAGGTATAGGAATATCAGGAGAAGTTTTCTGCTCATCAGCCTGCCTTTATTTTGCTGCAGACTAACATGAAACCTCAGGAAGAGTCCATCATACCCCTGGCCACCTCTGCAGCTTGGCATGGATCACCTCGAGACAACTGAAAACCCCATTTGCAATAGTCTCACTGCTCTGACCTCTGCTGTCCTACAGCTACTCTAAGGTAATGTAATTTGACCATCATGCTTTCTGCTTACATGCAAGTATTAGCCAAAACCATTAAAAAAAAAAAAAAAAGGTGTCAAGAAATTGCTTTTGTGTTCTCAGGTTCATGAAATACAGCATTTGCAATGCAAAGGCCTGTTTTCATTTGTTGTATTGCAAAATAAATGTCTGGCAGGAAGTGAAGTTAGCCATCTGTGGTTTCAAATCTCTGCATGCCCCGTGTAGTACACTGGTCGATAACATGACAGCTTCTTGGCCACCTCAGCTGGTCAGTGTGCTCTAGCCTATACAGAGGGAGTGTTTTACCTGTCAGTCCCCCTTCGCACCAAGGGCTGCTTCTTCCTGACTGCCTGTTGCAGTCAGGCTGCTGCAGCAATCCTGCAAGACAGAGCCACTATCCTGCAGGAGTCTCACAGCAGTAGCAGGGAACATAAATGCATTTACTGAAGCTTAGGGTTACCCCTTACTTGGTGAGCATGGGTCCTGCCTGAAAGGCATGCCTCTCCCTTTTTCCCTCTGGTTTTGGCTACAGGGGATTTTCTTACATTTGAAGGTGTCAGAATGGCCTTGGAGGCTTTTTGCTCTGAGATGGTGTTTGCTAAAGATAGTACAAGACGCATTTAACTGCTAGGACTTTATGCCTCACTTCTTAGAAAGAGCAGCTGTATGGCAGGACTTTCTTTAGGCTCAAGCGAGGTAGGCACTAGTTTAAGGAAAGCAGACTCATGAAGGCAGCAAAATCACAGTGGTGATGAGTTGCTCCCTGTCCTTATTGAATGGTGGAGGTCCATGCAAGAGAATGAGCTGCCTGGCTTTGGTCATGGGTAGCCGTGTGTCCCAGCTGCTGGTGCATCCAGTCCTAGTTGTGCCTTGAGATATTTCTGCCCTGATTCTTTCTTCACCCACAGGGTGGCAAAATTTGGTGTTGCCTACACAGCTGAGAAGCTTGCAGCTGCCCTTTTGTAAGGCTGCACATGTTCAGGCAGCAGATTTTGAAAATAAGGTGGAGAATGTAAGTTTGTCAAGCGCCTGTAAGGTGTACTGTAACTTTGTTTAAGAGAGGTTAGGGTTGAGGGTGGGCCTCATAGTCACGGTTCATGCCAGGACTGTTTGTCATAATTGCAGTGCAAGGAACAAGTACAGTGTTGTCAGTATTATTTTAGGAATTTAATCAAGGGCCATATGCTGACTCAGTCACAAGTGGATGATACGGATGTCTTTTCAGTTCTGCTCTCACAGAAATTGTTCTCACTCCATCTTTCTACCTATTTTACCCAATATTCCATTTATATCCTATCCACTGTGCTCTGATTATATTCTAAATTATTTTTTTCTCCATCTGTGATGTCTTGATTATCCCATTTTTTGTATGTACTTTTGATTGTAATTAGAATCCAATAACACTTTATTCAAACTAGTGGTGTCAGAGGGTTTGAAAAATGCACATGATTAATTAATTCACATGTCCCTTATTCAAAGAAAAAGATGTCAAGTGCCAAAATTAAAAAAAAAAATAATCAGGATTTCAGGAAATTTCAGGATTTCACATTTCTGTATTTTAGCAGTTAACATCAAAGACAGCAATAAATGATTATAAAGCTTTCTGTTAGTCAGTCTCAGAGTGGACACCGGTAGCTCAAATACATTGTCGAACCCTTCACCCCTTTGTCTTAATGATAGACTGCTTGCTAATTTCTCCTAAAGCTTTATTTAACCTATTGTGTGTTAGGTTTCCAGTGCCAAATCCTCTAGGCCTATTTTCATATTTTACATGATAAGGTAAACAGTATTTTTCTTCTGAGGAAGGTTAAATTGCCTGCCACTTGCTTTATGTCTTATCTGTTGCTTCAAATAAGATAGAGGCAAGATTCAGCAGATGAATAGTATCAGAACTTTATTTTTGTGGAATGCATATTGCTGGAGTTTTGAAACAAATAAACATAACGTAGTCTTCAGTGAAGGCTATTGATTTTAACTGTTTAATTCTCTGACTTCTACTGTCCTTTTTGTAAAGGCCTCTGCAAACAGGCACACAGTGCCCAGCATCGTGGGCTTGTGCTGAGCCAGTGCTCCAGTGTACCGTAAGGTGAAGCATGTCTGACAGGTTAGGGGCTTCCCAGTGAGCACCCTTGCCCACCCTGGGCGATGAAACCCAGGGAAACAGTAGACCTGAGGTGGCCCTGGGGAATATAGGGGGAAAGGTGATCTCTTCTGTAACTTGGCTGTAGGCTTCCAAGGCAGCCCAGGCACAAACAAGTTGGCCCCACGGGGCCAGGCATGCTTGGGGATTCACAGCCACCCCACCTGCAGAGGCAGGAGGTCAGTGGCTACTGCTTCCCAGACCTGCTCTGGCTTGCCAGATTCCTCCAAGGCTGACAGAGAGCAGCCACAGTCTCACTATAGGGAACGGGGGTCCAGGCAGCACCCGTGTCACGAGCTGCACAGGGAGGCCATGCCACATGCAGAGCAAACCTCTGAGAGTCTGAAAGATGGGCTGAGGCTGGTGTCAGTCAGGTTGATCTTTGGTGAATTTGATTGTGGTCATATTCCCTGGAGGTGGAAAGGCAGAGACAGTGTATACCACCAGACGGATAAGCATTAGTATTAAACAACAGCTATACAGCTGGAGTACGTTTCCCAGTAGGAATGTAAACTCTATGTAACTGCAGCCCTCCAGAAGGGAAAGTGCGAGGTGGAGGGTGATTTGCTATTTCATAGTTCAGTGCACTTCAGTGGGCAGCAAACCAGTGTGGAGAACTGTGCCACTAATATGCAAAAGTGGAATAAGCTGGAAAACCAGAAGTAGGTAACTGTTAACTGTATGTGCTTTCCCCTCCATGCTTAAGCACTTTCCCAGAATGATACTACTTTTAAAAAAGGCTTGTTGAATACTGCAAGTCCAGGTATTATGGTGTGGTGACATTTCTCCTTGGAACGGGCTAAAGAGTTTTGCATCTAGTACAAAAGAAACACACTGAATTTTGTATTCATAGGACAGTATATAACATTATCTGGATTTTTCCATCTTCCTAAAACTGATAAGCAGAATTAGTTCAGGAGGATATTGTGCGCTTTTCCCATTGAAAGGTTTGACCTGAGTACCTAGGGGGAAGAAAAAATTGGGCAATGAGACAGGATGAGAATTTGAAAACTAGAAGGTAACATGTTAGGTTATTCAAGTCAGAACCAAACAATTGGTAGTTACCAACTCCAAGTACAGCAATGAAGGGCTAAATTTCATTAAAACCAAAACAAACCAAAAAACCCCATGCAGCTGTCTGTTGATAATTGATCATTTCAAGGCTGCAGTTTCAAAATATTTAAGAGAGCTTTGCCCTTGTCCTGGCAAAAATCAGGTTTTTACTTTGTTAGTATATATCTCACACTGATTTATTGCATTGCAATTGCTGTAGCTTGGCATGCATGTAGCTGAAGGCCATGTTTAGAATTATAGTGTTTAAATGTTTTTGTTT
This sequence comes from Pandion haliaetus, assembly GCA_013401275.1. Classification (NCBI taxonomy): domain Eukaryota; kingdom Metazoa; phylum Chordata; class Aves; order Accipitriformes; family Pandionidae; genus Pandion; species Pandion haliaetus. The sequence goes on from VYZV01042211.1 coordinate 21,955, forward strand.
TAATGAATTTTGTGTTAAAATCATTTAGTACTAGTTGGCCTGAATGCCTTTGCAAAAGAAGACTTCATTTGTCCTTGTGATATTTCCTGGTAAAAGAATGGTTTTATGGTAAATAAAAAAAAAAAAAAAGCCAAGCACCAGCCAAGTTTTCATACTGGCATTCCTTTCTAAGTTCTCATCATCTTCAGACATCCCCTCAAGCCCTGCCATGGTATTGTTGATTTTGTATTATGAGAACAAGACGAGTGCCTAGAGGTGCTGCAGATACCATAGCTGGATTAAGGAAGCCTGCATATTGGGGCAGCGATTTCCATTAAAAGTGTTTTAATTACCACATGGATCATGCCAAGAAACTGTTGCAAAATATGGATAGTTTGATTTGTTTCATGTCTCCAGGGTGTGTTGTAAAATGGGATTCTGGGATTATTACCTTTAAAAAACAGTAACTGTCACAGACTAACCCAGGATGCTTGCAGTGCCGGTGGTATTCTGCTAGCCCAAGAAAAAATGGCTGGTGGGCCTTTAAAACAGCCTCTTGTATTTATTTTAGCAGATAGAGGGACTTTCATCTCATTTGCCAATTTCCATCTCATGCAGAAGCCCCTTTTTTGGAATATTTGCTATAGCAGGATGCAGCCATCTTCTGAGGTGTCCCATGTTTTGCTGCCTCACTTTATAAGAAAAATAGAATACATGACACTTTTAAGGGGAGATAGTCTCCATCCTGAACCAAAGACTGAAGAAACATGCATATCAGCAGGGAGGAAGCTGAGATTTCCCAGAAACCAAACCCTGTATATTGTCTTCTCCTCCACTATATTGTGGTGGGCAAATACAGCTGGGAAGCTGAGGTATTTTCTAAATTGCATCTTTAAAACTTTTATTGTTCAAAACAGGACTTCATGGAGACATCTGCCTCTTTTACCATTTGATGAGTCATGGCTCTGTGGTGTTGGTTTTTTTCAGTGTGAGAATTTTGATTTATCAAGATATTTGACCCTGTCACAGAACATTTGAAATGCCAGGGATGTAAATTTAAGGATTATTTTGTCAGGGTTTTGTCATTTAGCCATAGGTTGGGTCCTGTTAAAAGGTTTTAAATTCTTCACATCTGCTGTGCCACAGCAGAGGAAAACAGAACCATGTCTGGAGTATAAAGTGCAGTTACAGTCAGAAAAGTGACTGTGAAAATGGCATGTTCTTAGTCAACAGGTCTGTTCCCTATGTGTATTACTTTCATATGCATGTTTCACTTGCGAGAGTCTGTCATTACTTTTCAACCCTTTTGCCAGTGGAGTGCCAGCAGAGCTATGGGGAGCAAACTATATGCTATCCTGTCTCTCACGTCATAAATGGAGTCATTAGTGAAATGCCAGTTGCAAAATCTTTGTTACTGGCAATGGAGAGGATGCATGAGCCAGCCCAACTTCCAGAGACATGGCTGACAGTGTAATACTGGTTAACCTTGCTTCCGTCTCCACCCCCCCCACCCAGCCCCCTGCCTAAAAAGAAACAAAACATAACAAAACAAACCCCAGCCCAAAACCAAGCACACATACTATCTTTTTGGTTTTAAACTGAATAAATTTGATCTGGAAATCACTGAGAAACAGTAAACATGAAACCCCACTGTGACATATTTATGGAGTGATATATTTAGAAGATGACCACACTTAAATAAAATAAGTTCAAAGACCAGTAATCAAAAA
>VYZV01042212.1:0-23522 GCA_013401275.1 Pandion haliaetus
GGTCGTTTCCAACCTAAATGATTCTATGATTTTCAGACCCATCAGCTTTTCTGAAAGTATTTTAAAAATTATTTGTCTGGTTATTTAACAAAAAGATGATGTTAATACATGTTTTGTTCTATATTGTGATTGATCATTTTGTTTCCAAAGGTACATCTTACATCTGGTAGAGCATGTGATTTTTGTCTTTGATTAAAGTTGAGCTGCCTTATGCTTCTGCACGGTCTGTTATTGATTATAATACATAGAACATAGCCAGATGTATGTATAGAGCCATCATTAATGTCAAATGGTAAGATCTAAACTCTTGTCCAAAAACTGGAAGGTCAAAGTATTGATACAACAGAAAGTGATTTACAGTCACTTGTCATCTTCTCGCAATCAAGTGAAATTTGAGAACGGCTTAATGAGTACCATGATTTGAAGTCATTATGAGGATGGGAATTTGAGAAAGTGATAAATAGCCCAATACAGTTAAAGATTAATTTAGCCACTAATCCATACACAAAATCTGTCTTTCTTACCTTAATTATGACTGACAATTTAAAAAATCCTAATGATACTCACCAATGAAATAAAATAGCAGAAGTTCAGACTAGAAATTAGGAAAACCTTTGTTGTGGTTTCAGCCCAGCCGGTAACAAAGTACCACGCAGCCACTCGATCACTCCCCACCCCACCCCTGGCCATGGTGGGATGAGGAGGAAATATAAATGCAGGCTTGTGGGTCGAGACAAGGACTGGGAGGGATCACTCCCCACTTATGGTCACAGGCAAAAGACAGGCTCAACTTGGGGAAGAAACAGAATCAATTTAATTTATTACAAATCAAATAAACACAAGGATATTAGGAAGTAAAACCAAACCTTAGAACGCCTTCCCACCTGCACCCCTCCCTCCTTCCTGGCTCAGCTCCATTCCCGGTGCTTTCTACCTCCTCCCCCCGGCGGCGCAGGGGAACAGGGGATGGGGGTTGAGTCAGCTCGCCACACATTGTCTCTGCCGTTCCTTTCCTCAGGGGGAAGATTCCTCACTCGTCCCCTGCTCCACCGTGGGGTCCCTCCCACGGGAGACAGTCCTTCACCAANCTCCAGCGTGGTTTTTACCATGGAGTTACAGCCGTCTTGGGGGGCCTCTGCTCTCCCGCTCACCCCCATGGGCTGCAGGGGGCCAGCCTGCCATCTCACCACGGGCTGCAGGGCCATCAGCCTCCTCAGGCGCCCCTCCTCCCCCTCCTTCTTCACTGACCTCGGTATCTGCAGAGGGGTTCCTCTCACATTCCAATCCCACCACTCCCTGCAGGTTCCCCTTCTTAAATCTGTTCTCCCAGAGGCGCTCCCACCGTCACTGATGGGGTCAGCCTGGGCCAGAGGTGGGTCCGACTTGGAGCCGGGGGAGCTTCCAGCAGCTTCTCACAGGAGCCAACCCTGTAGCCCCTCCCCCGCTACGAAAAAAAACCCATGCCACGCAAACCCATGACAAGCTTTTTCACTGGGTGGGTAGTGCAGCAGTAGAACCTGCTGCCCACAGAGGCTGTGGGATCCATATCCTTGGGTGTTTCCAAGATGCAGCCAGAGTCCCATATGGATGACAACATGCTGGTGGTAATCTCAGTTGGAGCAGCAGGTTGGCTAGAGACCTCCAGAGGACTCTTTCAACCAGTATTCCCATGATTATAAGGTAGAAAAAAATTATTTGCACATAGGGAGTAGAATGTGAGCATTTTGCATGGTTGAAAAAAGTTTAACATTACAGCTTCTTTAACAGTATTTGAGATAATTTTGTCCTAACTTTCACAGGGAGATTTGTCATTTCTCTCTAACTAACATAGGTAATTAAACAATGAGCTATAAGAGAGAGCATTGAAGGAAGCTATCTGTATTTATTAGTGGAATTATGTGGAAGAAATAAACGGACTTTCCATTCTGGGAAGAGCAATTGAAGTATGAGAATTTAAAAATCTCAGTTTGCACAAGCAACTTGCAAGCATCACATTCATAAGGTTTACATGCAACCTGAACTGACATACAGTTATAGAAAATTTATCAAAGTTTTATGTTAAGCTCTTAAACACCTATATATTAATCTAATCCTTTTACACATTAAAGAACAGGGTGGTTTTTGATCTCTAATTGCTCAGGCTGTGAAAGTTTGTCAACATTCTTTGTTCGCACAACAGTCAAATAGCGTAACTGGAACTCTAAAGAATAACTCCGTTAATGTATGTAGCTAGCTTTGTCTGTGAACAGAAGCATTTGGACTCTAGTTGTAGAAACAGAATTAGGCCACGACTGAATATTTTAAAAATAGGATGCTCAAAAGAAAATTACAGTGATATCGACAGGAGAGTCAGTAGCAGCCCCTCAGAATAAAGTAAGGGCCCATGAAGTTTTAGATCATGTTCTGCAACAGATACTTTGCCAAATGTGCTGTCAAATTTAGAAGATCTAGCCTGCAGTATTTCTCGCTAATGCAAGTGATGTTTTACAGACAATGACTATCTATGCTGTAATGAAACAAGCACATACATATCTCTGAAAAACATAGTTGTGGGAATATTCCATAGGGAAAACAATAATTTGTTAGACTGATCAGTCCTTAGTTAGCCAGGACTTTAAAGATCAACACCCGGATCTTAAGCTCCACCTGCAAACTGCCAACCAGGAAACTGCAGTTTGCAAAGCATAGGTTTTAAGTACTTGCAGTGTATTACTAAGCAAGTGTGGTGCTGCATTCTGCTCTTAGTTTCTGGACAGATTTCACAGGGAGGCATTTGCTGTGTTAATTTTGTCTGAAAGTGAGATGGGCATAAGTTATCATTGTGAGATTTACTTGGAAAAAAGGATCCTAATTTCTAACTGAGCAGATCAGAAGAGTTAATTTGGCTATTCTAGAAAGCTCATTATCCAGAGACAACTGGGACAGCTCAGGCACAGCCTATTTCTATGCTGACCTATTCATAGTCTGGAGTATCTCAACTATTTTAAGTCCTTTACAGAGCACTGTGTTTTTTGTTTTGTTTTGAACATAACAGTATTGGTGCATAATTAAATGTTGTCAATCAAGCTAGCTTCATTTTCACTTACTGAAAACACACCAATCGACCAAAAACATCTGGATGCCTGCCTGGGTCCAGTGGAAGCTAGCAATTTTTTATCCTTTTTTTTTTTTTTTAACAAAGCCTATCAACAGTACTAAAGTCACGCACATGTTTCAAAACAATAGCAAAATTCCATCCAGCCTAATGTGCTATGGAAAATAGTTTCTGCTGATAGATATAATCCTAAAATTAATTTCATTTTGTGCCTTTTGTTTATTAACGAAAGGTTCTTGGAAATATGTCTCCAATTTCACTAAAGAATCCTGTAATTAGGAAATGACTAATCAAAACACCAGATCTGGAATATAGGCCAGCTCACACCTCATGGGGGGGTAGGTGTTCAGCCTCAGCTTTGGCTAATGATTTTACCTGCTCTCAGCTGTGCGTGCCCAAGGGATTAAAGAAGCAAGTATGTGCCTCGGCCAAGGGCAGTGTCTGGAAGCACCTTGGTGAAAGAAGTGGGGCTCCAAAAAATGAGGTGGCTTATGAAGAGTCCAGCCTTCTGCAATATTCTTTGGTCAGGAGGATAACTGAGTTAGAATTTATGACGGCATTAAGCTCTGAGCAAGAAGTGTCTGGTACAGACTGCATGTGGTGTTCCACTGCAAAGCAGCTGGTACAGATTGCCTTAGAAAAAAAAAATCTATAGTAACACTTCAACTCTGATCTAAAATATGAGTTATGTTTCCCTCATGGCTAATCCCCTCTATCTATCCCTGGGAGATAATGAATTGTTTTTCTCTCTACTGCAGGTGGTCAGTAGCCTTATCATCTGTCCCTCTGGTACCTGTGGAGTACAAGGGGGAGTTGAGAATCACTCATTCCTTTCAAATTGTGTAATTCATTAGCTGAACGAAGTTAAATGCAGAGCAATTGTTTTCAGCTAGTCTTGGAGTCTGACTTCTATTTCAGATCTGCAGATGGGGTTTGCTGTTCAAAAGCTTGCTTCCCTCTTCCCTACATAAGCTATTACGAGTCAGCTGGGCTTCATTTAGAGGTTAGTGAGAAGGTGTCCCCACTCCCTTTGCTCAGAGCCGTACAGTGCTGTTCGCTTCTTTTTATGCGCTGATATTTGTTGTCTCCTCAATGAGCTGACTCAGCTCTAACACTGGCTAAGTTAGTTTGGCACCAGAGCTGTTTTAAAGGAAATGGCAAGCGCACATGGTTGAGAGGGAGCAGTATTGCACCACTGCATCAATTCAATTGTCTTGTGAAATGTTTTTCTGACTGCATCAGTTGACCTAAGAAAAGTCATGACCTTCTGTTAGCAACTTACTCTGAAAGTACCTTGCTTATATCTTTAGGCTGCCATGGCTGTTACTGAAACGTGAGTGTGAGCCCTCAGGAGACATGACTTTTGTCAAATGTCTACCCGTGTGTAAATGTAAACAAACTTAATACGACTCCTCTTGAGGTTATGTCTTTCTGCTGTATTGAAGCTGTGTAAATGCATTCCTATTAAACCTTTCTTTAGGGATCAAGACATTACATTTCATGTGTAAAGTGCTTCTGATAAATCAGATTTCCCCAAATCTGCAGGATCATTTATGCCCATAATCACCTGAAATAAAAGCTATTAGTGCTTTTACTTAAGTGTGTCTTAATCCTTGTTTCCATTTTGTGGTGTACTGTAGAGGATCTCAGTTCTAGCAAAGGAGAAATTTTTATTTTTCACGGATTGAAGGGAAGCTTTTTTTTTTTACATTGTTTTCCATCCCTTTGTCATTTTTGCATTTTGGTACTGGAGGTATTGCTGTTTATACACACTTCTTTTGCATTGGCTACAGACACACTGTTTACCAGAAATTTATTGACTGTGGTAGCAGTCTTGAGATAGAAATATTTGTCAGCTCCTCAATGACATTTTGGTCTTGTCAAGAGCAACTGTTAGAAATGGGGACCCTGTTGTCGACAGTTGTTTGTAATATTGCGCTTTTACAACAGAGTGTAGAGTTAAGTATTCCCATTGTCTTTTCCTTTACTTCCTGAGGGCTTAATGCATTCCTTCAGGTACGAGCTTTCTATTTCCATGATAGAACTACTTTGTCAATTGCAAAGGAAATGAGAAGTGTCATGGAAGTGATGATTCTGTCACTGATTAAATTGTTCCTATGCTTGCTGGATATTAATCTATTTTGGTTTTAGTAGTACTAGAAAGCCAAAAGATTCCTTTAGATGAAATCGGTGTGGCTGTTACAAAAGTTGTGAAATTTTTTTTTTCTCTGAAATTTGGTTTTCAAAACACTTCAGATGACTCAAAGCAAAATGCTGTGAATGCCAAACGAATTAATCATGGGTTAGTTCTTATGGAAGCAAGCCTACAAAAGATGAGCTGAACAGGCTCATTTAGCTTGACTTTGACTTTTAATTTTCAGAGGCATCAGGAACTTAAATGTATGTTATCAATCTCGGTTGTGGCATTTTTAGCATTTTTGATGGAGTCCAGCCCAACACAATTACTTAACAACCCAAATTTACATGCAAATAGGCAAACAGAGTTTTCTTTCAGTGGTTTAGAATAAGAGAATCATAGAATCATTTAGGTTGGAAACGACCTTTAAGATCATCAAGTCCAACCATCAACCATGCCCAGTAAACCATGTCCTGAAGTGCCTCGTCTACATGCTTTTTGAATACCTCCAGGGATGGTGACTCCACCACTTCCCTGGGCAGCCTGTTCCAATGCCCAACAACTCTTTCAGTCAAGAATTTTTTCCTAATATCCAATCTAAACCTCCCCTGCCGCAACTTGAGGCCATTTCCTCTCATCCTATCACTAGTTGCTTGATAGAACAGACCAGCCCCCACCTCACTACAACCTCCTTTCAGGTAGTTGTAGAGAGCAATACCATCTCCCCTCAGCCTCTTTTTCTCCAGGCTATACAACCCCAGTTCCCTCAGCCGCTCCTCATCAGGCTTGTGCTCCAGGCCCCTCACCAGCTTCGTTGCCCTTCTCTGGACACGCTCCAGTGCCTCAATGTCTTTCCTGTAGAGAGGGCGGCCCAAAACTGAACCCAGTACTCAAGGTGCAGCCTCACCAGTGCCGAGTACAGGGGGACGATCACTTCCCTGTTCCTGCTGGCCACACTGTTTCTGATACAGGCCAGGATGCCGTTGGCCTTCTGGGCCGCATGGGCACGCTGCTGGCTCATATTTAGCCAACTGTCGACCAGCACCCCAGGTCCTTTTCCGCCGGGCAGCTTTCCAGCCGCTTTTCCCCAAGCCTGTAGCATTGCATGGGGTTGTTGTGACCCAAGCGCAGGACCTGGCACTCGGCCTTGTTGAACCTCGTACAATTGGCCTTGGCCCAGTGATCCAGCCTGTCCAGATCCCTCTGTAGAGCCTTCCTACCCTCAAGCAGATCAACCCTCCTTCCCAACTTGGTGACATCCACAAACTTACTGAGGGTGCACTCAATCCCCTCATCCAGATCATTGATAAAGATATTAAAGAGAACCGGCCCCAGTACTGAGCCCTGGGGAACACCACTTGTGACCTGCTGCCAACTGGATTTAACTCCATTCACCACAAGCCTTGGGGCTCTTCCATCCAGCCAGTTTTTTACCCAGCGAAGAGTACACTTGTCTAAGCCGTGTGCTGCCAGCTTCTCAAGGAGTATGCTGTGAGAGACAGTGTCAAAGGCCTTACTGAAGTCCAGGTAGGCAACATCCACAGCCTTCCCCTCATCCACTAGGCGGGTCACCTGGTCATAGAAGGAGATCAGGTTGGTCAAGCAGGACCTGCCTTTCACGCACCCATGCTGGCTAGGCCTGATCCCCTGGTTGGGCTGCACAGGCCTTGTGAGCATACTCAGGATGATCCACTCCATAATCTTCCCCGGTACCGAGGTCAGACTGACAGGCCTGTAGTTCCCTGGATCCTCCCTCCGACCCTTCTTGTAAATAGGCGCCACACTGGCAAGCCTCCAGTCGCCTGGGACCTCCCCCATTGACCAGAAAGTCAGTGGCTGCAATTCTCAGCCAATTATCTTAAGCTATACTTTGTTTCCTTGTTCCTACTCTTGAAAGCTTCATGCCAGGCTAAGCATATAGCTTCCTGCTTAGCCTCTTGGCCAGTTCACCGTTCAATTTTGACAACAAACATCTGCCTAAACTACAAGCAACAAGGTGTAAAAAACCATAATGGATGCATAAATGGCATAAAGCTGAAAAGAAGAACTTCTGTTCTTTAAAGTTTTAAAGGTACAGACATCCATAACTCCAGAAGCACACACATGTCATCTAAACACTAGAACAAAGCTGACTTTGTAGTTATTTCCAAGGAGGGAATCTCCCACTCTAAAGTAAACCACACTGCTGAAAGGCCAAAGAGTAAAATATATGTGGAAGTGCAAGGGGGGTGTGATAGTTATTCATAGTACTCATTACAGTATTAATCCCAACAGATACTTGAGGTGTGTCAGGTATCTTACACAGAACACTGTTTCATCAGACTGCATTTGGACAGATGATACTCTACAAACAAAATAGTTACAATAAGGAGCTATGAAATTATTAAAGGGAATTGAAATCACAAGCTTAGCCAGAGGTAAATGTATGAAAGTGTTAGGAACCTCATTAGAAGTCTCACGCAAGTATTTGAAGCTTTTGGCAAACTTACAGTTATCCAAGAGCAGAAATGCATCAGGTGATAAAAGCTAGTAAGCTTTTTCTTCCTTACAAACGTAAGTTGTAATGAAAAATCTCTCTATATTCTATGGAGAGTAATGACTTTTAAGAATCTGTTGGATTCCAGCCAATACATCTTATATGTCAGAAACTTAATGGTTTCCTTGCCAAACTATGCCCATGCACCCATATGAAATGGCAATGGTGGAACAGGCAAACTGATGAAAACCAGGTTCTTGCTATCAAATTTAGTGAAAACTCACCATGTGTTTCTCTTGTAAGTCACTAACTTTGCCACGTCAACTGCAAATTTAATTGTAAATTTCTGCTAGACAAGAAAACCTGAATGGCTCTAGTGATTATTTTGACTAGCGAAAAAAGTGTATTTTTTAATTAGGATCACATTGCCAAAATTTTAGGGCAGCTTTTTTCACTTTGTTCCTTTAATTTTGAGAGAAAATGTAGGTGTAGGCGAGATAAAAAAACAGAAGCTACTGCTGGAAGAGAAAACACTCTCAAGCATGAACTCAAGCACCAACAAAATTAATAGTTACCGTATTAGTCTACTCACGCTTGCATTTGCATGAAAAAAACACAGCTGAGTGGCTAAACCCCTGGCCTGGGATTTAGGAGACCACTGTTTATGTTCTTCTATGCCAACCTGAAGAGCCAAAACCATCTTCCCTTCAGAAGAAAATCATGTTTTAACAATGTTTTGATTTTTTTTTTTTTTTTTTTGAGGACAAGAATACCCCTAAAGATCTACCATGGGTCTATTGCTGCTATTACTCCTTATATAACTGGGTCTATTCCAATTTGTATGAGTAAACATAAATTGAGCTAGAAGACAAAGTGATTTATTAGATCACTGCTTGAGGTACTGGGGATTAGGGAAATGCAAGCCTATGGTCTGACTTGGGATGCAGTTACTGAATACCATAGCTTCAATAGAAAAAAATGAATGTCTTTAGTATAAGCAGTACAAGGCAGGGAGAGAGAGGCAGGGAATTTCTTGTTTCTGTGCCACATGTGACATATCCTGTCCAGCCATCCCCACAGTGGTTCTCATATTGCTCTTTTCTACCAAACAGAAAGCTGGGCCAGACTAGTTCTCTGTAGATTCTAGGAGTGGCAGAACACTAAATACCAAGTAAGAAATGCTGGGTAGAGACAAAGAGATTTATTTCATGTACAAATTAAACATAGAATAGAGAGGATTAGGATGGCCTCTAGGCTGAGCAGGGGACTGCAAATAAATTAAATTGCTCAAAGATGTGCATGAAACATGAAAAGACCCAAGGGCCCTCTGCCTATTAAGAACACTTATTATTTAGGAAGAGAGTAAAAGATGCAAACAGGCAAATATAAACACTATGCCTTCTGAAATGCTTAACAAGTCTTCCGATACAGTGAGTCGCTTTTGCAAAGGCACTTTTCCACTTCATTCTTCCAAGCAACCGTTCAGGGCTCAGGGTTTTTTCCACCCTCCCACACACTTGTGCAAGTGCAGGGAGGGGCTGAAGAGGAACCAAATTCCACGTCCGTTTGGGATGCGTGCCTTTTCCTAGCACTCTGTTAAGTACGTTCAGAATAACCCGCAGCTGGAAAATACATGTCCCTTATTGCCATCCACCTTGCTCTTTACTCCGTTCTTCTCCTAAGGAAAGGTCTGGAGGCCTAGTGCTCTCACCGGCATAGTCTGGAGTTGTGCAGCCAGGCTGCTCCTCAGATGAAAGCCCCTACCGCCCACCTCTTCTGCCCCCAGCGCCACCTCCCACTAACACACGGGGGTACCTCCCTCTCCTTCGCCGCCGCTGCCACTTCCCCTCCTCTCAAAGCGGACGAGGCCTGTGCCCGTCTCCCCTCGCCCCGGCTGCCCCCCTTCCTCCCCGGGAGCGCCTGGGCCGCGCTCCCGCCCCCCCGCGGGCCCCGGGGCCGCCGGCAGCGGCAGCAGTGCCCTCTCGTGGCCGGAGCCCCGCAGCCGGGGCGGCGGGAAAAGCGGGGCTGGAGCCCACGGAGCTCAGCGGCAGCCACCGGCCGCAGGAACCCGCTGGGGCACCGTAGAGACCCGCTGCGGCTTCTGGGGCTGTGCTGAGGAACGGGCCTTGCTCTCTCAGCCCCTCACAGCGTTGGAGCCTGCTGGGGCGGGGGGGTGGTGGCAGGCACAGAAAGGTATGGCAGATGATCAAGCTTGGTCGTGTTACTGTTCATACTAGGATCTGGACGTTGTCACAGATCTCCACTGAAACTTTTTTTGTGAAATGGCAGAGGGGTGACTAGACTTGTCTGCTAGGAGAGAAGCATGAGAGACTTGGCACAGAAAAAAAGGGATACTAAATACACGTATGCATAAACATCAGTGAGTGGAAGAAACAAAAGCAGATACTAATACCTCTTGTCCCAGTGCGTATTCCGTTAGTTTACAGGATGTTTTTCTAGGAAGAATGTCAACCCTCGCTCACTCTCCTTCCTGTCTCCCCAAATCAGCAGTATTACAAAACAGGGAGTCACTTCATTCAAAATGAAAACATTCCGCTCATACACTTGAGATCTCTCCTGGTCAATGCCCCACTTTACTGCCTAACTGCAGCCTACTTTTGTTTCAAAGAGAAAAAAGTGCTGATAAAATTGTACTGATACTTATCTTGGAAAAAACTTCATTTATTCTTTAAGATAATTACTATTTAGTAATGTATTTAGTATATGGTTCTTTTTCTGTTAAGCATTGATTGACAGACAAACAGAATATTACTGCATATACTTCTAAATTCCATGAATATACACTACTGAACCTGCTGGGTTCACCTAAGACTCCCTTCCTGACGTTTTTGCTATCAGCAAACTCTCCAGTGAACCATCCTAGTGACTTAGGACCATGGCCTATGCCTTCAGAAAACATGCAAACACAAACTCACACAAACTCAAATCCCTCCACAGGAAAATCATATTCCTTCACTTGCTTTCCAACAGAGAGGTAACAAGACACATTTAACTCAGAAGCCGGCCTTTGGTAGGTACCACCATTATATGTTCAAGAAAAAATTCTAAGAATTTAGGGCTCATGTAAAGAACAACCACCTAGGAGTATAACAACAACTTCTGGCAACCTGAAATTTTGAGCCTTCACAAGTCAGAAGTTGCAACTAGACTATTGCATTTAAAAGCCCTCAACAGACCAACCCCTCATGAAGTTCTCCAAGCATTTTCATACTTTCTGGTTTTCTCATCATCCTGTGGCAATGAGTTCCATGTATGCCTTCTTTTTGTTGTTTTAACTTACCATCTGATAACAAACAAAAAAAAAAGGCACCTACCGATATAATGAAAAACAGTGAGTAACTGTTCCCTGTTCTATTTCTCCAGGACACTCAAAATGGTATGGGTATCTACCACAATCACTTAGTCCTCAGCCAGCTGTTTTCCAGCAGGAAAACAGTGTCTTCCTCCTACTTAGTGCCTCCTTACATCTAAGACATTCCAACTCTCTACTGGTCTGGTCACCTGCTCTTTGCCTTTTCCAATTCTACCATTATCTTTCTGAACTTATACACTGATGTAATGAGATTTTCTGTTTTGTTCTTGGCAGACTTCATGATGATACCTAACACCCTGTTTGCCTTCTTGACAGTCATGAAGCCACAATGCTGTCTGCAGCAAACGGTCAGGTCTTTTTTTTGTGGTGACAAAGCTAGCTGAGAGTCCAGCATTGTATTGCATAGAGTTAGGGTTGTTCCCCACGCTCCAGCATTCTCTTACACCTATTAGCACAAAGTGATCTAAACCTTTTATCAGTCACTCTCTCCGCTACGAGACCTTTATGTGATTCCCAGCTATTTATTTTAGACAGATAATTCTGTATTAGCAGAAATGTTGTTACTTGACTATTCACTGCTTTCCCAGATCAGAAACCCCTGTAAGACTCCACCAGTAACCTTCTTCACTGTGGAGCCCAACCATTCATTCTTATTCTTCCTTTTGTCTTTTTAGCAATTAGTCTATGAGAAGAGTATGTTTAAGACTTCTCAGTGAAGACTCTTGTTAAGAGCATTTTGAAAAGCCCAGTATGTTGTATTAACCAGCATTTTCACTGACTCCTTCGAAGAACTTTCCAATAGACTTGTGAGGCATTGCTTCCCCTTGTAAAATGAAAATAAACTTCTTCATCTCTTCCTTATTCTCTCAAGCATTTCCATTTACCCACTAATCTATTCTTTATTAGAATTTCTGCCAAAGAACTTCCTTCTGCTTCAAGGACTTTTTAAATAATTGATGTCATTTGTGCCAAATTTCATTCCTCTCCAGTTAGTAACTCAGCAATGTCTGTCTTGTGTTATTTTAAAGTCTTGAGTGAATACCATATACTCACAATGTTTATCATTTCTCTTATTAATGTGTTCTAATGTCTTTTATTGAAGCTGTGGTTCACCAGTAAAGCAAATCCAGTGCTAGGGATACTAACACCAGACCAGAAACATTACAGCCGCATTAATGCCAGTTCAAATGTCTTCAGAGAACTTTGGTTGGTTTTGCACTGGCAGTCTCTATGTTGTACAACATATCATTTGTCTTTCAACACCCTACATAAAACCAGCATAAAGTCCAAGTTATGCATGCTTACTAAATCAGCAGAAATGCATTCACCTGCCCACATTTGAACCAGATGAAACTTGTACTGATGGATGATCTGCTAGTGATCTGCCTGCTTCCAGAATGATGGAACATCAGCCTCACACTTCATTTGGAGATTATTTTTGTTATAAGATAGACCTAAAAAGCTCAAAGCTCCATTTTACATGGGTTCAAAACTGATTACATAAATTCATGGGAGAATGCTCATTAGGACTCACTGCAGATTACTGGAATCTGCTACCATACAATGTTGAAATGTATCTGTATTCTAGCCCTAGCTTATTCTTTAGGCGTGTGCTAATGGTCACAATTTGATCCAGACACTAAGCAAGAGAGACTGAATTTGATCTACTACCACCATTCCCATGTGGTCGTTAAGTTTTACTTGTCCCCAAAAAATCCTTCTTGCTCCAAAAGGCTATTCCAGTCTCGCTATTCCAAAACTTATTTATATCTTATCTCCCAGTTATTCCCCATCTGCCTGCACGTCAGAATATGTAAGAACTTCCTGTGGACATCAAACCACGTTCTCTGTTACCTTAGAGTTCTCTCCAAGAAATAAAGCTTAGTGGGAGAGGAGAGATCAAAGAGGCCAAGGACAAGTGTAAGGAGTTAATTTGCAAAGGCCAGGACAAGCAAGGTAGCAAGGAGCACTGTGTACTCGTCAAAATCCCCTGTTTTCTAGTCCTCCATGCCTTGAACAGCCACGGGAACACATAGTTATTCTGAGACCAAATTCTTCTGGATCCCCAAAATATATCTGCATTTTTAATGTATCTACAGCCAGAATTAAGGCAACATCCACATGCATACAGATAAGCAAAATACCTGAAAATGGAATTCAAGACCAAGAGGTTATTGATTAGTAACATACTAGCTCCTGATGTATCTGATAGGGGGAGAAAAACCTAACCTGAAGTATCTCGGTTTGGGGTGGGGGTTTTTTGTTGGTTTTGTTTTTTAAAGAAACCTGTGGTATTTCAAACTTGTCTTTGAAAATCTTTTGTCCTTATACAGAACAGAAATCTTTTGTCCTTTCTCTTTATACAGAAGAAACTACCTCAAAGTAGTCATGCCTACTGAATATACACACAGTCATGCTGCTGTTGGAATGAACTGCACTTACCAGAGTACATACGTACAAATATCTTCATAGCCTACAAGCGCCTTTCTATATAATACAAACCCCAAATATTTGAAAGTTTAGAAATCCAGACCTAAGCTTGTCCTGAGCCACTGTAGCACTGTCTCTGTGTCAACATCCTAGGAGCACAAGATAATCACCTCCCATACACACACGCATGCGTATTATATTGTGGTGGGTTGACCCTGGCTGGATGCCAGGTGCCCACCAAAGCCATTCTATCACTCTCCTTCTCAACTGGACAGGGGAGAGAAAATAGAAAAAGGACTTGTGGGTTGAGATAAGAACAGGGAGAGATCACTCAACCAATTACCATCACGGGCAAAACAGACTCAGCTTNTCCTTCGCCGCCGCTGCCACTTCCCCTCCTCTCAAAGCGGACGAGGCCTGTGCCCGTCTCCCCTCGCCCCGGCTGCCCCCCTTCCTCCCCGGGAGCGCCTGGGCCGCGCTCCCGCCCCCCCGCGGGCCCCGGGGCCGCCGGCAGCGGCAGCAGTGCCCTCTCGTGGCCGGAGCCCCGCAGCCGGGGCGGCGGGAAAAGCGGGGCTGGAGCCCACGGAGCTCAGCGGCAGCCACCGGCCGCAGGAACCCGCTGGGGCACCGTAGAGACCCGCTGCGGCTTCTGGGGCTGTGCTGAGGAACGGGCCTTGCTCTCTCAGCCCCTCACAGCGTTGGAGCCTGCTGGGGCGGGGGGGTGGTGGCAGGCACAGAAAGGTATGGCAGATGATCAAGCTTGGTCGTGTTACTGTTCATACTAGGATCTGGACGTTGTCACAGATCTCCACTGAAACTTTTTTTGTGAAATGGCAGAGGGGTGACTAGACTTGTCTGCTAGGAGAGAAGCATGAGAGACTTGGCACAGAAAAAAAGGGATACTAAATACACGTATGCATAAACATCAGTGAGTGGAAGAAACAAAAGCAGATACTAATACCTCTTGTCCCAGTGCGTATTCCGTTAGTTTACAGGATGTTTTTCTAGGAAGAATGTCAACCCTCGCTCACTCTCCTTCCTGTCTCCCCAAATCAGCAGTATTACAAAACAGGGAGTCACTTCATTCNATTTGCCACAAACCCCCCCCCTGTCCCCCCCCCCCCGCTACCAAAACCTTGCCACACAAACCCAATACATATATCCATCTTGAAAGATTTCTATTCCAACATGATAAGAAAAGGGAAAAAAGTTTTACACTGTTTCATCTATATTTCCTGGAATTCTACGTATCTCAAATACGATGATTAGGCAGATGAATACAGATACAAACACAGAATCTTACACAATATATCTATACTGTATCTACCCAGTTACTAAGACTGCAGTGCAAAGACACCATCTTCTAGAATAGGAACAGTTAGACCCCCCAACACATCAAAGAAGACCTAGTTAACAAAATCAGGCAGTATATTGCCCTACAGTTTTGCTCAATATTAATCATCAGGCCACTAACTTTGAGGTGTCCTTTGCTACAGTATTTATTGAAAATCCCCTGGCTTGGAAGTATCTGTAGCATAGCACACTATGCTTTTACGCTGTTCCTTGGCATGGTGATAATTAACCAAGTTACCAAAAGAGGTTAATAAATGAATCACTAAGAGGATGCAAGTATGCATTTATATACATTTGTTCTGAATTTGGAGTGCAGGGGGAGAAAATAAGAGATAAAGCTGTTTAAGAAAAGTCATTCAGCAAACAGAACCTACAGAAAGCCTATGGAGTCGCTACAGTCTAGGCGACAGAAGAGAATACTGACAAATCACTGATTCACACTAAGTTGTTATTTTTGAAAGCTACTTTAGGAGTGAGAAAATAAGTTATCACTGAAATGCTCTCAGAAGGAATCTCTTCTGTGTACCAGGTTTTGAAAAAAGAAAGTCTTATTCAAAGGTTTTCCCTACTTTTACTTCACTCCAGAAAGAACAAGAAAAAGACATTAACAGCTGTTTCCCAACTTTTATCTGCCTGTTTGGTGGCGGGGCAGGGAGGAGGAGCAGAGCGGCAGAGACAAACTCCTGAAGGGAGAATGCTTAAAAAGGAACAGCAGAACAAAAAAATTTAGGTAACTAATATCAGGTCTTAAAAATTAACTGAGCACAGAACCCAACAGAGGAATGACACACAGACCTGCTCCTCAAAGTAATTTATAATTCAGCAGCCTTTCAGAAGTGATCACCACTGTCAGACACCATCTCTTCATTTTCATTTTCTAGAAATTTAAAAAAATACATTTAATAGAGTGTGCCACTTTTAGGTCACTGACTATCTCCTTTCATCTCTTTCGGATCTCTCTATGACCTCTAATAAGTTCCGCTTTGTGCTCTGGTGGGATCAAGAGCAAAGGAATAATATGCAGCTCAAAAGGAACAAAATAATTTTAATATAGTACCCTAGTGTTTCAGCTGTTCGCAAAACAGTATCAGGGAACTTTTCAGTACCACTGACATCATAAATCAATAAAATTACCATGGCACTAATGAAATGCACCTGCTTTCATAGTCAAACAAAAAAAAAACCAAACTTATCACAGTTAACCTATTAATCTCTCTAGACATTTTGATTATAGTCCTCAGAAATGTCAATGGAATTTTATTGCTACATAGAGAAACCGCTTCAAATTAGATAATTTATCCATTAACATAGAAAAAGTTGTAACTGTAATTACGTCCCAAGTTCAGGAAGGTACTTGCCACATATATAATCTTAATGAAACATAGAAAATTCAATCTACAAACTGAATATGGTCTGCAATACTCATTTTCAGCCTTGGTAAGCATCCATGATTATCACCAGTTGAAGAATGTATTGTAAGTATTCATACCTGGAAGAGTTTACTGCATCTTCCTCAACAGGGTCAATCAAATGTTCTGGTAAGAAACCAATTGCTTGCAACATGGAATATGCATGACAAAATAAATTATCAGAAGGGACACATTCCTTAGAACTCATGGGAACACATTGGGAAGCATACCAACAGTATGACCTGTACTTTTTGAGTCAGAATTATGGAGGCAAATAAAATGTAAACTTACTTTTTTTCTGATCCGTTTTTTGTGACACTGGTGGACGGGTAGGACTTAATAGTGGCAGAGTGGTCATCCTCTCTGTGTTGTTAAAGGATGCGTCTGTAGACCACAAAGTCACCTCCTCTGCAGTGGCAAACAGCTCGGTGCTGTCTTCAGAGCCCTCTGCCAAAGCAGCTTCATATGTAGGGTTAGGACCGAGTACTGTGGCTTGAGTTGTGAGAGCAAATGAATTTTCCTGGACAGTCTCTCTAAATGTATTTGAGTTCTTGTTTATTTGGTCAATGTGAGATAAAGGCGTGGTGGTCCAGGAAGAAGGCCGTGTGCTGAGATCCATTGTGGGATCAATCTTGGAACTGTTTTCAACCATGTTTGGCAAAAGAACATCGGATGTTTCAATGTCACCATTAACTGTGAGGACCTCACTGCCATTTGAATAAAAGCATGTTTTTTCTAACACTCCTGAAAGAAAGGAAAAAAGCACCAAAATTAACATCACCTGGAAGGATAAGTGTTACCAATTTGTTTTGGAAGGTTAATAATAAATATAATGGCACAGATTAAAAAAGAAATATTTATTTCAAAGTTTAATTTAAAGAGAACTAAAGTCAAGAATTTCATGTTATATATTCAACAAAATAACAGTAGCACATCAAAACAAAAGCTATGACTAGGATAAATAGAGAAACATATAAACACTCCCATGAACTAAAAACGTTTTAATCTTACTTGTAATAGGTCACTGAACTCTTACACATTTATAACTATAGAGTGTAATTTCAGTGAGCTCCTATACGCATTCGTTCTATCGTAGAGTTAACAAGATTGGCAATACTATTCCTTTTCTCTTTTTAAATTGCATCATCTCTTGTTTTCATAATACCACCATCTTCAGAAAGCTAATTCTGAAGTTTCAAGGGAACCAATACATTTTTAATATATATTATATTCACTAACTTTTAAAATGCAAAGAGGTATTGTTTCCTCTATATAGGATTACATAATTAAACTACCACTGCTAAATATAAGCTCACAAGTTCTTTGTCATTCTTCTCTGATACTGGATTTTAAATATATAGTTGTATCCAAAATTTTAGGCACTTCCTGAGTTTTTTTGTTGTTATTGTTCATTTATTATATCATAGACAAACAGACTTTGCTTAGTCATATGTGTTGAACAGTTGCAAGTAATTATAGTTCACAAATCAAAATAGCTGCATAAAACTAACGAGATGCATCCCATAAGCATCAGTGAATGTAAACTAAATAGTAAGAGAATCTATTTTTAACCTGTGACTATTAGTGAAATATTTAATTGATCCAAATAATAAAGAAGGCATCTCAAACCTATATAGGACATATAACTTAGTTATCTATAATAAAAACTACAAATACTAACTGAAATTTTTTAACCAAATGTACTAGAGTCATATTTAATGCTAGAAGAGAAGCACCATTCTGTATCACGATATAAGAAATTTTTGGTAAATAGCAAAAGCAATTTTTGCCACTAGCCAGTCATGTAAAAGAGTTTAACAATCATAATAAACACAGTTCAGCCAGACTTGATTACAAATAATTAAAAGGAATCCCTCAAAACATAAAATCTCCCAACTGCTTTTAAATACCCTGGCAACAATTGATAATTTTAATACCTTTTCTTGTTGCCTATTCCTAACAGTGATATTTAATCACTCCTCTAATATTGTTTCAAGACAATAAAGTAAAAACAAGGGAAGGAAGAATATTTATCCTTTCAACGATGGGACACACATACAACAGCATTTCCTTAGCCAAAATGCAAAGAAAAGGCCTAAAACACAGGTTCCTCCACCTGGGCTCCATGTGGAAAGAAGAGAGTTTTCTGCTTATCCTTTCAGCTCCTTTTCTTCTCTCTCACCCTTTCCACTAGCTACAGGCCCTCAAGACAAAAAGATGGTCACACCTGAAGTGCATTAGCAGGAATTCACCTCCTGTTGTTCTTTACAAACCCTCTGTACTCAAGGCAAATCACACAGTTTTTTGTTTCCACTCTGATGTGTAAATCATTTTTTCCTAGGGTTTCATACTGATTTGAGCCTTCATTAGCTGCTTGGTAGAGATGACTCTTCGAGTCCATGCAACACCCACCACCATCTCCCCTGAACTTGGTTTTCAGTTTGGTTACTGTGTTTACCAAGATGGCTATTCAAACGATCACCTCTCAGCCAGGCATCGTTCACCTGCCACCACTCCAGCCTCTCTCTCCAGCCAAACCCATTGCTCTGCCAACTCCAGGCACCACACACAAGCCCACACCCACTGAGCCCCTTTCCACAGCTGTTACTGAATTCCTCTTCTCACCCCTTCATGCACTCTGCAGCTAGACTAAATCAGTTGACTGGTCTGAAATTCAAGGACTGGCCAGGAGGAAATCTTTATTAACCACAGCTACAAGTAACTAGCAATGCTGGAAGAACCCAATGTTTAGTTACAGTCTGAAGTAACTTAGGGTTGGAAAGCTTTATAGGTAAGAAGAAAAGAGAACTAGAATAGCTAAGAAGGGGCAATCTTAGCATTTCCTTTTTCACTGAGTAACTTTTAACTATAGCAACTGGAACCAGCAAGAAAAACTTGTAAGATTCCTGAAATATAACAGGGTTCAATGAAACAGTTACCATTTGAGATTTACCATATCCTCGTTTATCCAGCTTAGATTGTTTTGGCTCCCATGTCACTAACTGTGAGTAAATCTTTGTGTCTGACTTCTACTGGAAGAACCCAGGGGAACTTTATATATATACATGTTAAGGTTTCTGTTTTTCCACCAGCAAATGTTCATAATTCATTGGGATTTGGAGGAATTTACTGAGTGTATTTTACAGAAGCAACTAAAAATCTCCCACCTGCAAATTATTTCAGCAGCATTTTTTTTTTTTTTTTTTTGCTAGAGTCCTCTTGGTCAGGCCAAATGGGAAAAATGAACGTGCTCTGGTTTCACAAATATGGACCAGTAGTAATATGATTTGCTAAAATCTAAGACTTTGTGACTGATCACGCTCAGAAATTGTGCTCACTCATATGTAGCTTTACTTGGATGCTTTGATTCCAAATAAAGCTTTGAATCTCTACGATTCAGAAGCCCACTTTGTTTCAAGTTTCTAACTGCAGTAGGGGTTTTTTTGTAGTTTGCAAAATGTTAAAATGAGCTTTTCTCCTCCTTGGAAAAGTGCATAATTTGTTTCCATAACTCAAGAATAGTTGAGGGGTTTTTTTTTCACATTCTCTTTCCTCCTCCCTAGGCTCGTGTCTTCTCCACTCAACACAAAAATAGAAAAAGCCTAGAAAACGTTGGTCCCAAAGAGCTATGAATAACAGTTTGAAGTCAAAGTAAAAATGATTAACTATTTATATATCACTCAGCAGAATAGCAGGCAATACATTACAAGACAGGTAAACTCCTGAAGTTTAAAAAAAACTTTTGGTTTAATATAGTGGACCAATAGTGTTAAGGAAAATACTGAAGTTACCCACTGGATTCTATCCTCTCCCCACTCAGCCTTATTTCATTCTTTTTCTGGAACTACAAATAATAGCTATGTCTATCACTACCCATAAGGTGATTTACTTCTTTCACTGAGATCCCCAAATGCTTGTTTGCTTCTTCAACCCATCTTTCCAACAATAACATTTTTTGTTCTATTTCCACAGTTTCCTAGTGATAACTCCCCTTCTCTTCTTGACAGGTGCACCACACAATGAACCTCTTCTACACAAAAAGCCTTCCCAATTGTCATTGTCATCTTAGCTGACAATGAATTGTATTACAATTCTTTTCAACAGGGTTTTTTCCCCCACAAAATAACATGAGCCTGGGCTCTGGTGCACATGCCCTTGAGAGAGGTAGGCGTAGACCTCTGTTTGGCATTCCCTGCTGGCTAGCTCTAGATGGCAACTCTGCTTCCACTTAGTATGTGAGGGTTTTGGATCACCTTCCTGAGTCACCTTGTTCTCTCCCCAGATTTTCCACCTATCCTCACATCTTCCCAATGCATGGTAGGGAATTCAAGCACTTCATTCCAGGCTATAGGGTCCACTCTCTGAGTTAGGCTCCCATTTGCTTTGATTCTCATCCTTTTCCCCCCTAAAAATACTACTGTATATCTTCAATCTTTAATTAAGCTTACTGGAGATTTTTTATAGCATCAAAAGCCCTGAAGGAACTATTTAAATTTTAAGATAGCTAAGAAAACAGTGTGATGCTTTAAAACAATCAATTCTCTTTTAATATCTTCTTTAATGAGAACTGAATTACTCTCTACCAGTGTCTGCTAAGAGCCATACAACACATAGAGAACATGCATTTTATTCATGTATACATGCACACTATATCCAACTATTCTTCCAATGTGAGTTCATATAGAGCTGTAGACAGTACATCATAAGCCAGATAGTTAATTGGTTGAGAAATAGCTGTAACCATTTTGGATTTGTGTCTCTAGCTACAGCTGGACATGTCCAGATGGCAGAAACATACAGCATGCTGGCCTTCATTGTATTTCGTGCAAAAACAAGGAACTGGCACCAGGTCATTCCGTTCAAAGCGATGCTTTGCCAACAGTTTTACTGATCATTTTCCAGTTGGTGTTCACTATTGGGGAATTAATGTTTTATTGAAAGATCTGAAATGGACAGTTACGAGATCTAAGAAATAGTCACACTGTTCAAGCTATTAAATTGAGATTTTGGCAGCGTATACTGTGTGTGATTTCTAGCAGTTCACAGCAGGAAATCTCAAAAAGACCAAGTTTGTTTAAAAAGCTAATGAAACAGAGCAAAGCGGCCTACCAAAATATGTGTAATGGACGAGGCAGTTACACAGGGAATAAACCACTGGTTCACTACTAGAACTAGCCAGCACATACCCACTGAGATTTCTTCTGCAGGGTCTGTCCCCATGACTCTGCACTCTGAAGAAACAGGCACATCACTGATAATATGGAGGTACCATAGCATACCAAACCACTGCACATCAGTTGAGATGCAGTAATAGACTTTATCCTGCTCCTCCTGTCAAGTAAAGACATTACCTTAAACTGCTTACTAGCTGCCCAAGGGGCCAAGGAGGAAGTCAGTTCTATTTTTTTTTTCTTTTTCCCTACAACTTAACAGGTGACTTATGCGAATAATGGATCAGTTCCCAGATAAGACAGAACTCAAAGCAGACTTCGTGGAAGGCATCTTTTAAAGAAGCTGTAGAACGAAGCCAGGCTCCTAAGGTCCTGTGCAGAAAGGAGAGATTTTCCCTTTCATCAACTCCTGGCTTTCAGACAACAGAGTCTCAGCAAAAAGTATCGGGATCGTACTAAAGGGCTGGAGGGGAAGAGAGTAGCTACCTTTCATATTAACAGCTGTTGTTGCCTGAAAGTTCCCAGTTATAGTCATAACTCTGTGGTCTAAGAAAAAGTCCTACATTGTATCTTTTTTCCTGTCTCTTGAGCATGATGTGTCATCTAACTAGAAATTTTTATTTATAAGGCTTTTCTTAACCTAAGAAATTAAGTGTAACATACACATAATGGCTCTATTGCAATTCAGAAACCAATCCTGAACTCTGTGTCTGTGTTAAATACTTTGCAGTGGCTACTGAATAAAGCTCCATGGGCTTCTTGGGAATCAGTTATGCCACACCAGAATCCATGCTTCAGTCACTGTGACCTTCTGTCCATCTGTGCTAGATAGACTGACAGACTTTCATTACTATTCTCTAGATCACAAAAACAATTCCCCACTGACCTCAGTGATGTCTCACAGCAGGCATTCTGACCTGGAGCTGTATTCACAGCATCTTTTTTTTTTTCCCCCAACATTCCAGGTGTATCAATAAAGAAGGCTTGCTAGACTAAATTAGTTCTTACATGTGGGTGAAATACAGGCTGCTCTGGGATACTCTCCTTTGGACATTCCCCATAATATAGCTGGGTTGGCAAGATCAAATTAAAGAATCGGCAGATCATTTAGCTCATGATTACCATCTTCCACCAAAACAACTCCCAGGACCAAATGGTTTATTTTTATGTTAGTATTAAACTCCTAAATTTAGACACCTGTCTTACAGCAAATATTGCCATTAATTGACAATGGAATTGTTTATATCTCATGTTGCTTTCACAGTTATAACTTTTGGATCTCCATGATGCTAGTCACTTTAGATTTTGAGGATGTCATATGCCTCAAGACTCAACATTGCTTGGAGAACTAACAGCATCTCCAAATGATTCAGGGATCAAGATCCTTTACTCTAGGGTATAACTGTAACTCCCTGCAACTTTAACTTCTTCTGTGTGGCAAAAAGTTCCTTATGCACCAGTACAGTTGGGTTCCCAAATTGATACAGGAGTCTTCACATATGCATGTTACCTTATGAATGTGGAAGATCCAACAACCACAAAGCTAAGCCTAGCAGTTTTACTATAATGTTCTTTTCCTGATGTTTGTTGTATGAAGGACACACAGTTTCTTCTGTGTTCTCAGCAGGGGAAGGGAAAGGAAAGGAGAATACAGGTCTCAGATGATATAATAGTAATGATCACTGTTCAACCAGTGACATTCAAGAACATTGATAGCATCTCTCAGGTGGACAGAATCTTGCTGCAGATTTCCCAAACAACAGAATGATTCGAGAACTGCCCATGCTGGTTCACACTTCTACAAGGATAATAAAAATGAAGGAGAGTAAGATGAAAATGCTAAATACAACCCATCACACATAACACTTGTAATAATTCTCATCAAGAACCAAAATTAATCTCAAAATACATGTCAGAGCCAATACACGCTAATAATGTAAGGATGGTGAGAGAACCAAAACCTCAGTTATTTGCATATCCGTAGTCAACAGTGCATCTTAGAGACTTTAATTGTAATCCTCGTTCCCACTAGTGTTGATGGACTAACAGATTTTTAAAATACTATTTTGCAAAATGCATGAATGCCTAACATTGTGCACAGGTAAGAGGGTATGCTGC
>VYZV01042212.1:25767-43329 GCA_013401275.1 Pandion haliaetus
TAAGTAGGATCAGAACAGGTCCCATTTCCCCAGAGGATTTCATACATTTTAATGAGTGTTATGTCAATACATGCCTCAGAGGAGGAGATTGAGTAGAGCTGACGTAAATACACCTGCTTTTTTCTCTGCTTTCTCACCAAAGAATGAAAATCTAGGGCAGAGGATATGAAGGATACAAATGGAATGCTAAACATAAGGAAAGTAAATTGAATGGCATCATATTTCCTAATTGTCAGACTTACTTGATCTTAATCCACTTCAGACTGTTCTTAGTTTAAAGATACATCCCAAGACTTACTTGTCAATCGTAACACTCACTAGGCTTTGGGGTTTTTTTACTTCCCTAACTTAAGCTAAATGAAAAGAACAGGCCTAAAACGCCATGNAGAACAGGCCTACAACGTCATGTTGCAAATCCTTTACAGACTGAATTGAGAAAACAGATTTAAGTTGTCTTGATTTTGACAGTGCTGAAGGTGCTATTGAGACGTGTTTAGTTTCTTCCTGTGCTTGCTAACTGTTTGAGTCTATGATGTGGATTGAAGCTGGGGGTTTGAAATAGGAAAACAGATTTATAACTATATACCTCACACATTACTCCACTTGTTACAGATGTGTTTGTAAAGTACTTAAGGAAGCTCAACTAGAAAACATTCTCATTAACAAAAAAAAGAAGTAAAAATCCCAGAAACCCTCAGCACTGAAAGCAGATGATTTTTTTCCCTTTTTTTTTCCTGAAAAAGTAGTGCTTTAACCTAGCATTACTGTCTTTCTCATGTTGTAGTTGAATCAATTTAATGATATATCAGCTTCTCTAAAGGTAACAAATGGAAGGCTTTTAAAATTTTTTTTGTAATAAATTATTACCTTGTAATTCTGTAACAGATGCAGAGTTAGTTAACAGACTAAGCCATTATGAAGTCTAATATACTTGGAACAAGTTTCCAGAAAACATACTTGGGGCTCTGCATTGATACATATTTCATATTTTTCCTTAGTTAAACTGTAATATTTTATAGGCTATTCAGAAAGATTTGTGGCTATTTATAAGCTAACTTTCACCTGAAAATAAAAATCAGACTTGCAAATCAATGTGTGACATAAAGGAATAAATATTCCATTCCACTGACAGTGATCTAAAGTTCTAACATAAATACCTTTTTGTTCTTGTAAAATGACTGCTGAAAACCATCTACATACTACATGCTCAAGGTAGCGTGCCTCTCAAAAATCTACTTTGAGTAATTCAGAAAAGGTTTCCTCTTCAGTACCTTAAATAGTTTTTAAATCTATTTTATTTCTTTGCAACAAACGTTATTAAGTCACCAGGTAGATTAGTTTGTTAGGTAGATGTGCTCAGATACATCTTTAATGTCCACAATTACATTAGCACTTGAGGATGCAGTCTCAGTTTTAGTCTCCTTAATTAAAAATGTGTCAATTTGCTCCGTTCGCACTCACCTACAAAGGTAAGCAGGATCACCAACAAAAGGATAAGGGCACAGATGCACGGAATCAGTATTAGGAGCAAAAGTCGAAGGAACTTGGCAGAAGCCAGTTTCTGAGAGCAACCATCCCCCATATTATCCTCATCTGTTCCTAAGACCTGAAAAACAAAAGGGCACAGTTTTACCATTCTGGTGTCAATTAGTGACTCCTATGTTTTCAATAGCAGCCCTCCCCATTACACAGAACAGCTGTGTGATTTAAATATCTGCTATAAATGGCTTTTAGATTCTTAATGAAAAGTTGTATGTAAACTTTCTTTTTAGTGGACAGCCTAGTGTAATCCATGTAACTTAGTTTAGTTCAGCCAATATCCACAGACTTACAGCTTTATTGAAATTTCTAAACATTTCTGATGAACTAGAAGTTGGATAGGCATTTCATTTGAAAAAACATAAAACACGTAATAAAGTTAAGTAGTTAGGCTAAATACCACTTATCTTATAATTTAAAATAATCCATTACTAATTATTCAAGAGCTCCATGTTCTTACATTTCTTTTATTAAGGAATCAAGCAACTATTATAATCTTTGTTTTATGTGACAATAGAAGTGATAAGGACTGTTCCACTTATTATGCACAATAATGCTGTCTCATTTTTTAAGTACTTTACAAAATTATAACTTATCACAGTATTCTGTAGAGCTTGCAACTAATATTTTCTGTTCTATAAATGGAATCTAGAAGAATAGAGAAAAATGATTTTCTGAATTCAACTGAGCTGCACAAAGTACAAAAATTCAAACCTTTGCAAAAGCCTAAACATGTATTTAGTATATATACTTTTAAACATAACACCGTTAAGACTATGATCTCATATACCGGAAAAATGTCATACTTTTTAAACAGAAACAAAACCAAACTTCCATATGAATATTTAACAGCAAGACTGAAACTGTTGTTACGAAGTTTATTCAAAATTGACAAAAAAAAATTACAGTTTTCCCTATGATAAGATGAAATTGGATGGTAGGATTATTAATTCCAGACAATGTCTTCCCAAAGGATAACTAACAGCTTATCCTCTTTGTCACGAAGCTCAATCACATTGAAGTTGTTCGTGACAGGACACGAGTGTAAATGCATCCATTACCCTGACAGCCTCTCCCCAGAGAACCTCAAGAGACTGAGGTCTACAACATATATAATATTAGTCTTATAAATGCCAGTCTCTGTGGGTTATCCCTTTGGCTGGCTCTGCTCTAAGTGCCTTCCTGTGAAGAACAGGTTACCAGACTGACTGGCATAAATGGAAGTTGAACTATTTCTTAGTGAATTGCTGCACAGAGGCTAGATTTATACCCCCCCACCCTCACTGCCCATTTTACTGCTTGACTGAGAAGACTGTAGGCATAAGTGGGATTTACAGCACAATTTTCCATCATTCTGCAACGTCTCTTGTTCCAGCGTGGCACAAAGACTATTTGTAAGGAAACTTTCCTTGCTGATAATATTAGAATTATCACCTATTTCTGATACCTCTGGTTACTAGACACTGCAGACACTGTACAGACAGCAGAAACGTGCAGTTGTATGTGCCTCTTCTGATATTGCTAAGCATCACATGTTACCTGACCTCCTTGAGACCCATCCAGCGCAGTGTCCCATATGACTTATTTTGCTATTTCCGCTATTCAAAGACCAGGTAACATTGAAAATGCATACAGTACCAGCATGGTGTGAGGTACTAGCAGTATCTCACTTGATAACCTTCTTCCTATTCCAGTGATTCAGTCTCAGCACTGTCCTACTACTGGGCTTATCTAGCAAGCAGGATGTAAGTTGATGGTCAACTTAAAGATGGTGGAGTTATCTGAACATCTGAAACAGCCAGCTCAGGGCGAGAATAGTAAAAGTGGTAGCTCTGTCTGTTGAAAAGGTACAGCCTGGGTGAGTTGACAAGATCTGTAATCTGATCATCACCATTTCTCACAAAAGAAATATCAAGAATGTTGAAGAGAGGTAGTTTGTTGTCAGAAGTGTTTTTTTTAATCAACAGCTTATTCAGAAGTCGCAAATGCAGCAATCCAAGATTTCAGGATATCTCAGATAAATTACTGCCGTTACCCGCAAGTAACACCTCAAATACCCAGGCGCAGATAAGGATTTAGGTGACTTTTAGGAACCTATATCCAAGTGACATTTAGACAATCCCTGCTTGACTATGTAACTTTCTGCAGTCCACACTTGCCTACGTTTTCATATTAAAATCTTCAAAGTCTGCCTCTAAGTTTTGCTTCTGATCATGCTGGAATATAGCAGTTTAGCAGTTACTCATGGCAGGCTTCCCTGAATTCCATAACCTTGGTTTGCACAGCCTGTATTAGGCCCCCTTGGGAGGTCCGAGCACAGGTAACAGAAGAATAACAGAGCTCTATTAAGAATACAGATCTCCCAAAACACAGCTGCCATAACTACTCTTGAAAGCACAGCTAAAAAAAAAAAAAAAAAAAAAGAGAGAGAGAGAGAGAAAAATGGCATAAAACTGCCCATACTAACTGTGCAGTGGTGTCGTTGTTTAAGGCCAGCACCATGAAGCCGCTTGCTCACTCCCCACCCCACCCCCAGTGCGACAAGGAGAAAATATAAAAAAAGGCTCGTGATTCGAGGCAAGGACAGGGAGAGATCACTCACCAATTATGTTCACGGGCAAAAGACAGGCTCAACTTGGGGAAGAAACAAAATCAATTTAATTTACTACAAATCAAAAAAAACCCAACCAACCCAAATCTTAAACACCTTCCCCCCACCCCTCCCTCCTTCCTGGCTCAACTCCACTCCTGGTTCTCTCCACCTCCTCCCCCTGGCGGCACAGGGGAATGGGATGGGGGTTGGGGTCAGCTCCCCACACCTTGTCTCTGCCGATCCTTTCCTCAAGGGAGGACTCCTCACTCGTACCCTGCTCCACCATGGGGTCCCTCCCATGGGAGACAGTCCTTCACCAACTTCTCCAATGTGGGTCCTTTCCGCGTGCTGCTCTCCGGTCACACATTGCTCCAGCACGGATTTTCCCACGGAGTCACGGCCATCTTGGGGGGCCTCTGCTCTCCCGCTCACCCCCATGCGCTGCAGGGGGCCAGCCTGCCATCTCACCACGGGCTGCAGGGCCATCAGCCTCCTCAGGCGCCCCTCCTCCCCCTCCTTCTTCACTGACCTCGGTATCTGCAGAGGGGTTCCTCTCACATTCCAATCCCACCACTCCCTGCAGGTTCCCCTTCTTAAATCTGTTCTCCCAGAGGCGCTCCCACCGTCACTGATGGGGTCGGCCTGGGCCAGAGGTGGGTCCAGCAGCTTCTCACAGGAGCCAACCCTGTAGCCCCTCCCCCGCTACCAAACACCCGCCACACAAACCCAAAACAAGTGGTTACGATGCTCCTGCAGAAAATGGAGCTGTTGAGTTCAATTCCCTTTTCAGCCTGAAGCAGCTAAAAATCAGATCTACAACTCAGTAGAGTATCACAACCACCTGAAAATAGACTCCTCCTGAATCAGAGCACACTATCCCTTGAAGTCGTGCTACTTTGTAAGAAAGAACACAGTTCTGCTGGGGCAGATAATAGGGAGCAGGACCATCACTGCACAGCTCAGTGGTTAGGGCACTCAAGAGCTGACTCTCAGTTTCTTCAAGACAAACAAATGTAAGATCCAGCTTGTTTTCCTAAAGGAATGACTCCCAATAAAGATGCACTTCATGCAAATCCCTGGCAAAAGTGCCCAACTCTACCCACTAAGGTAAGGTAAATGCTGACCCATGACTCCAAAGAGTTCGTCTTAGGAGTAAATACTTGTCAATAAACAACAAAATTGTTTTCTCAAAGAATTGAGAAGCCACACAGAAGTAGTATTCATCATCAATTTTTTTGACTACTCTTGTCAGGAGGAGGTGATATTGAGTATTTTGGAGGTACATGAGATCACAATCATCCCAAGCACAAGTGTGTAACTGAGAGCAGTTACCACCACTGTTGTACAGATGCCTCAGAGTTAAACTAGGAGAAACACTAACTGCGTGCCAATGAAAACAGTGAGCTTCTTATGTTCCTCTGTTTCTGTGAGAAATTTTTTCTAAAGTCTATTGGCATTGTGCGTATTAGCTACTTTAGGGAAATGTTCATACTAAACGAGAACCTCAAACATTTCCTTTCTTTTCAATTCCTGAAAGCAACAATAAACCTCAGTCTTTGAATTGACAACTACCACAGAATTTAAAAGGGCCTGTTGTATCCACATTTGTTTTCAGTGGCTGCTCCAGAAAAGAATGTTGCATTGTGAAAGACATGCTTTTCTAAACACCACGACTTGCTAGTTTTGTGTAATAGCAAAGTAAATATTTGTAGGAAACTAAACAGCATGTTGTATTTTTCCCTTCTACAGGAAAAGACCTCATGAAAAACACTAAACCTATTTAAAATCATCATCAATGACTCAGCAAGCAAAAAGTTAGTTTTTTCCAGTTTTCCAATTTTGCCAGTTTTCCATCACTTGAACATCTACATGAGTTTTTTCCACCAATTTCTATGGTGAATATGAAATAAAACTAGAGATAGTGCTAATGGTTCCTATATCATCAATGACAATTTAATAAAGCATCCTATAGATAAGCATAAATTCATTATACCTACTCATTATATATTCCCTGATACTGTTTCTTGTCCTCTTGCTACCAAATATTGCAATACACAAAGAATACGTGCACCAGTTTTAAGTGCACTACTATGCCAATGGTATCGGCATAAACTTCAGTCATGCTCTGTCCTCTCAATTCTAATGAATAATGGAATAGAGGCATAAATAATGGACTAAAGGCATAAATAATGGAACCTTCACAGAAATATGGGCCTGTAGAAGGAAACAGGGGGGCTATGTGCTTATTCACTTGGCTCACTTCAAGCTTCCAGGTTAGTGGCCAAGATAAGAAACCAGTCTCCCTCAACTCTCTGTGTAGTCAATAGTTTCTCTGAAACATTCTCTAAGTCTGTAAGACTGAGGCACCTTGTAGATACACATTTTTTCCCTTTCCAAGGGAAGGACAAGAAGACTTAGAAGCAGAAGCCTTGAGGGCACACTGAAAGAAACCAGCCCTAGATGCTGGAGATTTTGGCATAAAACAGATTTAGCACAGCACTGGACCAAAACATATTCTCAATACTTGAATACTGGTGCAAGTTCCCTTCCTACCACTGTTGTTAGAAAACTTGATTCAAGAAAGACTTTTTGAATTAAATACTGCGTGCACTGCAGTTAGGAAATGTCAGTGTTTGGTTTTTTAAGGCAACAAGTAATTCGCTTTTAATACAATCAGGTTTTGTCTTAAACAAGAATATAGTCAGAATACAGGATGCTTAAAAACATGAGATAATTTCTTCTGACAGCTAAAAAATTCTGTCCCTAATGAAATGCCATTAACTACTACTTACCTGAGTGCCATTCTTTCAGTAATGACTGCAATAAAGGAAATACACCGTGAAGTAACTCTGAGCTAATTTCAGTGCAGATTTTTAAAAAATCCTAGGCTTATCTAGGACTGCTGGATCAGACTGCTCACAGTTGATTTTCTGAAACCACAGAGGCAGAAAAAAGGTGGGAAAAAAAACCCAAACCAGTCCCATCTGACCACAGAAAGACTAAAAATTCATTGGACCAAAATTCACAGCTTATCTTCTGCAAGATGTGGGGAGAATTTGATCTCATGGGTGTCATTTCAATAACATGCTTGTCATATTAAAGTACAGAAATTACAGATTACATTAAAATTTATGGGTGAAAAGCCTATGGTGGCATGCAATTTCCCTTTTAGACGCAAAATGTATCTAAGTTACTAGTCTATAAAACAGCCTGAATCATGGTATAAGCACTTGACAAAAATATCTTCTGCTGTTGTCACCACAAACCCAACAGATGTTCTCCCAGTAAAGAAATATCATTAGGGCTAACAGCCTACTGTCAGTATCTTCTATGCATGATGGGTCTCTACAAAGAAATGTAGAAGACAACTGTTGGATCAGAAGCATGAAAGTATCTTGAGCAAGCCATGCACCAAAGTACTATGTAGTCTTCATGCTGGAAAAGAAGTGGAAGGAAGACAATAAAGTACTACCATGAAATGCAGAAAGAATGTCATTCGGGGGCAGTAAACAGGTGGCCTTGTACAAGGCCTCATAATGCCACTGAGGAATCCGCTACCTAGCCAAGCAATAGTTCATGTATGGAAAATATGTTAGATTATGAAAATTATCTGCAGTTTCTTCCATATCCTTGATATCGTTCCTCTTCTAATGTTGAAGCAGTGCTCTGTTGCCAGCTCCCATGATTTTATCAACTCTAGTCCAATTTAGGGGAAAAAAAAAAAAAAAAGTTTTCATACAGAAAGGCAGGAAAAAAAAAAAAAAAAGAAAAAAACCCAAAACACCATCAAACCTTTTCATACAGCAAGGCAGCAAACATGAGAAGCACGTTATTATCACAAGAATTGTTATTTGCACAATGAAATGCACTCATTTTCCTGATAGTTCAAGTTCACTGTAATCCTGTAACTTCTCCCAGGAAATTCCATATCCTCAGACAACTTACAAATTGCTGACATAATTCATTCAAAGTTCATTTTGATGGCCAGACCTCCTTTCCCATCCATGAAATAAAATCTTCTGATTTACCCCTATTTTAACCACTGAAATATAAATATATTGAGTCATCACACCAATCTGAAATACACAGTATCCCAGTAAGGGAGATGTCATATAAAGACGGGCACCTCTTTCCAACAGAATTATTTCCTTGGTGCTAGATGCCATGTCCAGCCAGATTCTTTTGGCTGAAGCAGAAACCAGAAAGACATTTAACCTTCCTGACTTACATTTTCACTTAAAGTGAGTGTAACTGTGTCAGTGATGTTTCTTCTCTGTACAGAAGACATAATGTGTAAAGTAAAGTGATTTTTTTTTGCCTTTCAGACTACCATAGAGACACATTGGCCACTTCTGTTCAGCTGACCTTTCAAGCTGTTACTGGTCCAGCAGGAGATACAGTGTACTAAAAATCCAAACCAGGCATGACCAGAAGTCACCAATTCAGACTAATGAATGTTGATGTGGTATTCTTTCCTTCATTTCTGTTGCACAAATTTGGGGTTCTTAACTCCCAACAAATTATTTCAGTAGTTTTGTGAGGCACTGAGACAACTTTGGAACTGAGAAATTGTGGAGATAGGCATGAGAAGCTCAGAAGAGACAAGGTGGCATTCAGGTGTGTCTCACCCAGCTCTGTGACAACGCAGTTCTGATCTGCTCCAGCTTCAGTCCGAGACAAAATCCAAACACAACTGTGGTGTTCCAGTTATCTGTGTGTATGAGACCCTGCACTGCTGCCTTTGGAGTACACCCACAGTGCTGTCCAAACAGCATGACTGCAGACCCCTCAGACATAACCCACTCTCACTTCGAACTTTCTAGCTGAGGTATGACCAGCTATCAGAGCCACCGACACAGTGAGTTCCAGGTCTGGTTTTATTCAGGATGACGGATGGATGCTGTGCTGCCAGTGGTGTTACCAGAGTCCAAGTTACTATCTCACAGCGTATGCTCAGTTTAAGAGAGCTAGTTCTTGGTGCAACGTCTCTTTCATAATTCATTCTTCCCTTTCTGAAGGCTTTGAGGGAGGTAGAAATAAATTGGTGACTCAGACATAAGCACTACAGCCAGGAGATTTGGAGCTCTGAGGAGTTTATTCTCATTTCAACTAGTCCTTTTGGGAAAGGCTCCAGTGTTTTATCTTGGCAATGTAGCAGATTATAAGGGCACTTTGAAAAGCATCTATTTGATACTGAAATAAATCTAAATAATAATGTAATAATTGGTCTCCCTGGGAAGATTTGATTTAGAAATCAGCAAGCTATTCACATGCAAACTATTGACCTTGGTTCTCCATTACAGGTGTTCTATGCTTAACATCTCATGGAAAGGGGCAGAAATGGAAAAAAACGGATTTTCTTGGATTCCATATATCTGGTGTGATACCAATAACTGCTCTCCCCCTCATTTAAAATGAGAATTAGACATACCATTTAGCCATCATATAAGGTCAGTACTGATCACTCTTCAAAATTTGAATCAGAAGAGAGGAAAAAAAGGATATTTATCACTACTAGAGAACAGTAGTATGACCTCTTCAATAGCAATATGTTTGAATCTCTTCCTTTTTCAAAAGAAGTGCTGCTGAATAATGATTCCACTTTGGCATAAATGCTAATTGTTTACATACTTATATATTGTACATATTTACAATTATTTGTAATTTCACTGATGTAAACTTGCAGCTACAATGGATGCTTCCCATATTTACAATGGAACTTTGTTGAATTTTCAAGAACATTCAAATTAAAAAACAGTTCAGCTGATGGCAAACTTACTACAATTCTAAACTCTCTCTTCTTTATTACTAACAGCTGGTAGCAAAGATGTGTGATGTTGCCATGCATCATAAGCTGAGCAAGATGTAGTAAACATATGGAAGATATCAAAGATTTTTCAAAAACTGAAGTGTCTATGGAAGACATTCATTTTAAGAACTAGACTATGGTTAGCATTATCTAATATTTCTCAATACCAGAACATGAACATCCATTCAGCCTACTTCGGCAGGCAGTGAGAAGTGGGGGAAATTAATCTTTAATTAATGCAGAATTTATGTTTTGGGGTTACTAGTTTCCTTTAAGTTTCTAGGGCTTGCAAAAATTGTTCATGAAAGTTTCAACGGTGCCATGCTGTTTTTCTGAACACACCCAGAGACCACTCTAATGCCTTCCTGACTACCCAGATGTTCACTGCATTGAGGTTTGCTAAGCAAGCAGAGCAGCGATGGCAAGTCTCTGGCTATGCATTGCTGAGAATCACAGTTCAACAGGCAGGGGAGTAACACAGTACTCACTTCAGGTTCCTGCTTTGTTGGGAATTCAATAAGCAGATGCCTGCACAAGAGCCGTTAGCACCGGAAAACAAAGCTGGAAACCATAAAAACAAAACAAAACAAAAAAAATCTTAGTGGCCTAATTTGTGACGATAAAAAGATTTTGAAAAAAACATTTGGAGGGGATAGAGGAACACAGTTAGAGGAAAACCTCATCTTAAAAGCAGCTTTCAAGCCTGGAAAACTAGAACGGACAAAAAGAAATCCTGCCTGCCCTGTGGCTCCCATTCAGTGTATCAATCACCGCCTGTGTAGAAATCCCACCAGAAGACCCATCCCACAGAATGCAACTAGACCTCATAATTGGATATACCTTTTTTTTCCCTATTAATGCCTGATCAGTAGGCTCAGTCTTCTGAACTTGAAGGTGACCAGCACGTCATATATGTGCAATGTGCATTGCTGATTATACAATTACTTAACCTATTTAAAATCAGAAGCTTTCAATGACATGAATTGGATGATAAACTGGAATGCAAGCTAAACAAATGGCAGGAATCTTCTTAGAAGCATTCATCTCCTTATGTTTCATGCATTTCTTATTCTTCTTTTTTTCTACAATGTATAGATTATTCTTACACTATAAATGTCTGCCTAGAAGAAATTAAAATTTTGGATTTCAATGTGTAATGTTAACTTTACACTACTGACTTTTTTCTGAAATGTGAGTAAAAAGATACTAACCCTTGGACCAAGGATAAGAGCAGCAGCAACGTTAATCAAAGGAAAGGACATGTGTCGGAGTCAAAGCAAAGCTTCCTCTGTTCAGCATAGCTGGATATTTATTTGTCCTCTTCCCAAAGATGAAAATGGACTTACACAATGTCTCACAGGTCGATAACCTACTACCTATAAAAGTTAGAGGTGACTCATTCATTTTTCAATAGGATACCACTTTGTTCAGAAACATGTAGTCTTTGAACATTTTGCTTTAGTAGGAGAAAACAAAGAAAGCGAAGGATTTTTTTTTAAACTACCAGGACACCTTGACAGAAATAACTGAAGAGGTAATTAGAGATTAAAGCTATTCATTATTGTCGAAGTTGTGAAACAACAAGCTGATATAGAAAACTGAAGATTAAGTGGGTTAACAAGGCACTTACATTGCTGTACATGTTTGACTATAACTTTGATATAATATCAAAGGTTTATGGATCACATAAGGATTTGTAGGATAAAAACTTCCATCTAAGCCCCTGAACCAGTAACAATCTGGTGAATTATTTTGTCAAAGAAGAAAAATCCTACTGTATTTACGGCTAGGACAATTCAATTTAATTGTCATCCCTAGAACAGATGCCAGCTTTCCTCCCATTCATATTTTCTTTGGAAATCTCCAAAAGTCACATAATAATCCTATCTATGCTGAGGAAGAAGCAAATGGAAACCATCTGGGTTCTTAGCCCTTCCAGACCATTATCAACACTATTCCATATACTCTGACTTTATAGGGGAAAGGAGAGTTGGTAACAACTTCTGAACACATTCAATCATCATTTCAGACCTCCTTTCCAGCCTTGTCTACATGCACTACAAATTATTTAAACTTACACCTTTAAAATGGCTGAGCAGGGACAAACCAAAGCTTAAAAAAGGCATTTACTACTTAATTCTTTTGTTACATGGTTGCTACAAATCAAATAGCAAGAAAAAAAAAAAAAAGAAAAAAAAAAAGATAACTACCAACTCTAAAGTTCCTGATATTCTTTCAGATATATTATCCATTCAGACAATATTTGCATGTGCACAGAACTAGCATCTTTCAAACAATAAGCTGTCCCTCAGCAATGTCTGTCCCTCAACACTGTGTCATGGCAAAAACTCACTGGCTGTTAAGGCAAGGTGGGCTCAGCAGTCTGTGTTTCTTCCCAAAGATGCAAAAATGCAGGAGGTTGGGGAGAGCCTAACAACCGTAGGATGTTCTGCTTCTATAATCTCCAGGTCCCACTGGTTCTGGGACAACTTTAACATAGGAAAAATAATCCGCCCAGCAAAAGATTTGACAATGGAAGCAGGAGCAATGGGTGAAATCTCCACGTCGCACCACTGGCCCATGAAAGTCCAGAGCAGACATAACTGTATGTTACAGATACATGCTGTATTATTACATGAACGCAGACTGCTTTCTGAAACCTAATGAAATGAACAATGCAAGGAGTACGCGAGTGATTTCTTACTGCTTCATTCAGAGGCAGCAAGGGGAAAAAAATTAGTCTCTTTCTTAGGAAATGCTTCCTGAATCTGAGATGCTCCCAAGTAACTTTCAGTAATACTGGAGTGATGGTATAGGCTATTTTGAAACTAGGAGCTCTTTGAGGTGATGAGCAATGGCAATTGCTCTGGGCAATTACTATTACTGTTAAATCACTTTTAAATTAAATCTCTCTGGTATCAAGCAGATCAGCCATGGAACATTCTAGCACATTAGTTTTCTAGCACATTTTCTAGTACATCTGTATAAGGCAGAACTGAGCGTTACAGGTTTGAGGAAGAGAAGAATGGGAAGACAGACTGACAATCACTGACCAGCTGGTCCCAAAGCACAAGCACCATCCACTGAGCATTGATCCTGAACTCCCTCTGAACTACAGCACATGAATTGGAATAGATGCAGTCCCAAAGAAGGAAACTCTCGTCTACCTTCACTTCCTTTCCCCTAAGGACTGGGTGAAGATGAATTAAACGTTCAGTATAGAAAATGCTTCTTTTGTAAGAAAAAGTGAGCCCTGGAATTCAGGAAAAGCAGTAGCTTACAGGAGCATCTGTAATGATGCAACCTGACAGTCATCTTTCTCACAGGTTTACAGGAACTGTCCCCCATGGATTATTCTATGATGAAAAGTTTTTAAAACTGCCTCAATTTCTGTGTCCCCTCTGAAAAGAAAGCAGTATGTATTGATTTAGCACGTATGCAAAGGCTGGGGTCCCACAGAATGCATACTGTTGCGGGAAACATGCTTTGCAATGAAGGGCAGGGCTTGAATCATCAAAACATAAACTTCACCACTCCAAAGCAGGTCTGGCAGTATCTGATTTTCAGCCTCTTTTCACTTTCTACAGGGCAACACACTAAAAACTACCTTATGCTGGCAACAACACTAACAAAAATAGATAATTATAAACTGTGTGGCACCCAAAGAAGCGGATGCTGCAGGGGTTCCACTCTAATGACAGAGATGGTGAAAAGGAAATGAAGAATGGCTGGATTCATTCCATCCCTTCATGATTTGGGGATCAGGGAAGAGGGACAGGGGAACAGACAACCATGGAGGTAAAACTGCCACTTTGGTCAGTTGCGAGCAAACACACTTTCACAAGCTGATGCTATGATGAGGTGGCCACCACTTCCAGATAATTCTGCCCCTGATTACATGGACGTCTGTACTGGGTGTAGGTGGCAAGCTGCTGGCAGTGGGGGGACTGCAGGGGTGGCCACCATGAGAAGAGACTAGGGGCTGTCCCATGCTGGACATGGCCAGTTCCAGCTGGCTCCGCACCACAGGACACAGCTGAGCCCATCAGCAAGCTGGTGGTGCCTGTGTGAAAACGTATTTAAGAAAGGGCAAAAAACACCGCACGGGCAGAGAAGTGGAAAAGAGTGAGAAACAACAGTGCAAACACCATGGCAGAGCAAATATTCCCAAAAGGACTGTAGCCCATGGACGATCCACACCAGAGCAGAGGAATAGTGGGAAGGAAGGATTAGCAGAGAAGAACCACAGTCCTCCCCTGCACCTCACTGAAGGTACTGAGTGCCACCTGCGGAGGTAACAAGGCGGGAGGAGAGGACTCTGGGGTAAAGCTGAGCCTGGGAATGGGGGAGGAGAGGTGTTCCCCCCAACTGTTTTAATGTTTGCTGCTTTTTTTTTGTTTTGCAATACCTGAATCAGTAATTAAATGTTTATATTAATCAGTAATAAACTCATTTCCTCCAGTCAGGTGCATTTTGCCAACAACAGCAATCAGTAAGCAACCTCCCAGCCTTTATCTTGACCCACAAGCTTTCTCACTCTCCTTCTTCCTATTTTCTCCCCCGTCCCGCAGAATGGGGGGTNGGTGAGCGAGAGGCTGTGCGAGCGCTTGGCTGCGAGCCGAAGCCACCCCACCACCACACCAAGAGTAAGCTGTGCTCCAGTGGGCACTGAGGGCCGGGAACTGCAACATAGATGCAGCAGAAGAAGGCATAGCAGCGATCAGACAACACTTTCTGGTCTCTATCGCTGGCTTTAACCTCCAGATACTCAGATTTCACAGGTAAAACAACCAGAAAAAACAACAAATGCATAAATAAATAATTACAAGCATTGCTTTACATTTTAGTGGCTTGAAACCACAGCTGAGGAGCATCTATCCCTTCAGGGGAGCAGTCTTCTGCACAAGGTAGGCACGGGATGAAGTCTAATTCCAATTTCAGAGGTAGCAAGATTCTCACTTCTTTTTGAAATGGCAAGCTCTTGCTTGATTGTTGTCTCATTATTATTTTTACATGTACGATATGAAACCATTATCCCTATTTCTTTCATGTTTGCTGATCAGAAAGACAAGCTGAAATTAAAAACACTACTTGGAAGAGAACTATCTGTTCCACAGCAGAATAGCAGAAATGAATTATGCTTCCATCTGACAGTTAAAAAAGGAGAGAAGAATTCACCATTAGGGTATTAAAGAGCACATTGATTTGAATGCAGGGTGGGTGGGAAGCTATCGATGCCGCCAGGCCTGGGCCGTGGCGCTAGGACCTGCCAGAGGGGCTACCCAGCTGCTCTATTTTTACTACGGTATTTTTTGCGTTCAGACTTTCCACTGCAGGCGGCCTGGGTCAGGGGATCTGCTCTGCTGGGGGAATCTGACAGGTCAGGCCAGCAAGTTATTTATAGAGGGGCGGGGGACAGAGGGAAGGGATGCGATTGGCATCATATTCTTCTGTCACGGCGCTACAAACTGGGAGATGCACCCATGAACAAGGCCCCCCCCGCCATCCCCCAGCACCGCCGGGCAAGGTGGCTGTGGCGGGGAAGCCCCAAGCAAAAAAAATCCTGGGGCAGTGAGGGTAGTCAAGCTGGAGCCTGCCTGGCCACTGTCTTCAGAGGTTGTTCTGTGTGTGAAGACCTTTTCAAGGAGGATTTAAGCTTTCCTTGTCCTACTGTGACAACCCATCACTTCCCAAGAGGTTATCTTCCACCTTTCTCCCCCAGCAGTGGAGAATTGTACTTACCCAGCCTGCTATTTATGAGGTCCATGAGAAGGTGGAACAGGCAAGAGAATGTTGGGATGGTTACACCTGGTAAAGAAACCCAGCTGCTCTTGCTCTCACCGCTACTCAACTGCTCTAACCAACAAATGCTGAACTCTAATTAAGCCCTTTGTACACAGGTGGGAAGACAGTGCTGCCGTCGGTTTGGACAAGTGGCTGTTTGGGCTCTCTGAGTCTTTGCCACGCTGAGGCCCAGCAGATTCAGGACATCCCAATACAGCAGGCACAATATAAGGACTACAGGCACTTCCTTAAGAGGTGGGAGCTGTGGCTTTGACCCCAGCTGGACCAGCAGATACCAGGTCATCTGCTTTCAGGCTGAACAGCACGTGCTGTCAGGCAGTTACACACAATGGCATGATCTCCTGGCATGGTAGGACTGTTCCCCTTCTGGAAAATGAGATTTCTGTCTGGGTACTTTTGCACCTCAGCCTCTGCACACACTCCTCCCTTGGCCATGCAAGTAATAACAAGAAATTATGTGTCTGGCAACACATGGACTTAGTATAACAGCAGGACAGTAATGTTCCTCGAGGGAGCAGAGTGCTAAGACCTAAACATGTATATCAGCTTAGCAAAAAAAAAAAAAAAAAAAAAAAANAAAAAGAAAAAAGCTCCTACATTCAAGTTATCCTGCCTGCATTTTTAAATAATTACTGGCACTGTTAACAGTCCTGGCTTTCATTTGTATCTGCAGACATCTGATTCATCATTAACAGCTAAACAATGATACAGATATATTAAATTGCCCTGCCTGTGTGCATTGCACATTTTATCAAACGCCTCCAGTTGTGACACATTTCAAACCACCTTATACTTTTGATTCACTGCACACTCAAGTTATCTACCACAGGCACGCAGCCGAGTGCCGGCAAAGACTCCTGGAGAGGAAGTGCATGGTTTCTTCAGTATTTTATAGTCCCAGCTCCAAAAGACTGAGGAAAACCAATGTTTTATCCTGATGGTCTCATCAGATACTAATAAAGCACGAGCAGGTTGCTCTAATCTGGGCAAGCGAACTGTGCTGCCAGGCTCACCACCCCAAGAGCCTTCTCAGGAAAAGGAGTAGTGGTGGCTTCCTTAAAAATGTGTGCTGAGTGATAATTATGTGCAAGGTTGAAGGGCCAGGCTTCTCCACCAGCAGAAATACCTGGCTGTCAGGGTACCCCATAAACGGCGGAGGGGGAAAAAAGTCACGAGCATTTCCTTTCTAAAGGAGATTTGGACGTTGTTTGGAATTCCCCTGTCCCCCGGAGGAGCCCCCAGCCTCCTACAGAACCTCGATGTCCAAGACACTCAGGAGATGTCACGGGCTTTTAGAGGGCCACATAAGCAGAGGGGTTCTGTAATTCCTTGCGTTCTTCCTTTATAGGTGTTTGGATCACCTCAGTGATACACTGACTCAACGCTGTCTGCATCACAGCACCTGAGCAGCTTACAACAGAGATCTCCAACTAAGGCATCCATGACAAAAACACAGCTAAAGAATCACGGTTTAGTCCTCCTGACTGGTCCATCTTTTAGGAACACAGGAAGGGTAGAAGTGGCCATATGGAAAAATCCATTCCTATATTTTTACTGCTGAAAGCTAAACCTTCCCAAGAGACGCCGCGAATGCATTAAAAGCTCTAGATACTTGATTTCGCTTAAGAGTTCCACCATCTCAGCCAGGCTGCTAATAATTTAAAATAAAGATTAATTAATTAATCGTCTGCCGTGAAACGCGTCCAAGGATTCTGCATTTTAAATCAGTCGGAGCAACGACACTACCGAGGCGTGCCGCCCCGTTCACAGGCGCTTGCAGAACCCGCCGCTCTGCCTCCTCGGTGGCGGGCGGATC
>VYZV01042212.1:44660-60612 GCA_013401275.1 Pandion haliaetus
GGGGGGGCTCCGCATTTTGTCTGCTCGGCAGACTCTCCCTCCCCCCTCCTCCACCCAATAATAATAAACCTCCGCGAGAAACCCGCCACATCCCCACCCCTTTTGCACATCAGGCTCTACCCCCTGGGGACAAGCCGAGAGACTGCCCACTTGCTCATTTCGCCCTAAAGCCCGTCCCCCAGGGAGGGCGGATGAGGTGGGCGCAGCCTGCGCCCCCGCCCCGGTGAAGGGCGTCTCGTCACGCCGCGGACGGCTTCAGGTGGCGAGACAAGCCTGCGCCAGGGACGATGCGCGGGGCAGAAACCCGCGGAGCTCGCCCCTCGCAACCCTTTACCTTGGCTCACTGGGGCCCTGCCGCCGGCGAGGGGCCGGGGCTGTCCCGCAGCCCCCCGGGCGCGACCCCGCCGCTGCAGCCGTCCGAAGGCACCAGCCCAGCGCACGGAGGTGCCGGCGCTCCCGGCCCGCCGAGTTGGAGCGCGGAGTTCGGAGCGGGGGACGGCGAGCCCGGGCCGGGCTCCCGGCTCCATCCACCCGCGGTTCCCGGGCGCAGGACTCCTTCGGGAGCCGGAGGACCCGCCTGCCTTCTGGATGCTCTTTATTTTACGTTATGGTCACGCAAAGTCTCTCGTTTCACCCCGACCCATCCTCCTTACCTCCAAAAAGAGGGCTGAAAGCGGCGCCGGGCGCTGCCGCCGGCAGCAGCAGAAGAGGGGAAAGGGCTCCGGCGGGAGGACGCTCTCCCGGAGCCGGCGATAGGTTTCTCCAGCTCCTTCCCCGCAGCGAGGCTCCGGNCGGTGCACCTGTACCCCCGCCGGTCCCGGCCGTGACCGACCCCACCGGCCTGAGAGCTGGAGGGGGGTGCTGGTCCTTGCAAACCTCTCATGCCAAGAGGCAAGTGTCGCCCGAAGCTGCAAATGACAGGGCAAACGCCCCACCCCCATGAGACATCGGCTTTTAAGACTCGCATGCGGCTGCATGTGTCCCCTCTCCCCTGCATCTGCATCCAAAGATGTCAAGTCTGACGGAAGCCCGGGGCTGTGTACATAACGGAGCTCACAAGCGCTATCCAAGAATGATAAAGTCAACAGGACAAAAAGCACGGTGGCAGGGCAGAAGTGGGTGCTACCAGACCCGCAGCAGTTCAGGACCCTTCCAGGAGCCACAGAGAGCTGGCACCGGCACCATGACTGGGTGCTGAAATGACATTCGTAAAACAGAACGGCTTCCCCTTTTTACTGTGCATGTTTTAGTGCTTCTGAAATGCCATCATTCAAAACGTGAGTCAGAAAACACCCAAAAAATGTGAACAGCCACCTCAACATGAGTATGGCTTTTAGACCTGGTCCCTACTTGTGGCTGTCAGCAAGGACAATTCCCCTCCTGGACAGAGTTTGTTTATATATGTCTAAGACAAACACCTCGTCCTAGCTTTTTTTCGAGCTCCTTTGCCAGGTATCTTTATTTCCATACCTTCAGATTTAGGCCCCGACACATTCTGTTTGTGTACAAACTTTATGGGGCAGAGACTTGGCGCTCTGTCTTGCTTCTGGAGTGCCACTGTACATATATAACTCCTGCTTATTGTAATTCAGTCCTCCATTTTTTTACCCCACCAAACAAAGTCCCCTCTGGAGGAAAGCATTGCTTTTGTTTTTAAAACAATTGCACAAATAATAGGAAAAGCATGGGAGGAAACAGAAGCAAGAGCATTTATGCAAAATCTTCAAATTGCTTAATGTAAACCAACAAATAATCCATACTGTAATGCTGATAAAGAGGAATCAAACCATAATTCATTACTTATTACAGTATTTCACAGAGATTAGCTAGTTAGCCCTGTCAAAAATTACAGTAAGAACAACTGAAAACTGAAATTTAAAAGGCACAGTACATGGCTCAGACTGCAAAGCCAGCTTGGCCTTGGACGGAGAATGTCTTCTTCAACAGTAGAACTGTGAATTCCAAACCCCAAACCAGTCTTGACTCCTGATTTCATACTAATTCCCTCAAGTGAGGGAGCCATTCAAATTGCAGTTTCACAACTACAAGGTTCAGCCACAGCGTACAGCAGAGAAAGCCTAAGCTGAGTTCTGGTTTTGTTGGCAATTTTATGGAAATCACTGCATGCGAAACAATCATTTAGATCAAATAATACTTGGTTGAATTAAGACACAGTTCCCTCAGACTATGACTTACTTCTAGACA
Source organism: Pandion haliaetus (assembly GCA_013401275.1). Classification (NCBI taxonomy): domain Eukaryota; kingdom Metazoa; phylum Chordata; class Aves; order Accipitriformes; family Pandionidae; genus Pandion; species Pandion haliaetus. Next base: position 46,866 of record VYZV01042212.1, read on the forward strand.
GCTGCCATTTAGCCTACCTTATCACTGACTTTAATATATCACAGAGCTCATACTGATACGCTATCCATACGAGAAACTTGTTTTCTGGTAGCATGGCGTATAAACATTTTAATGCGGAGTCCAAATAATTTATTAACATGTAACCATTAGTGGGAAGAAGCAAGCACATCTCATTATCTTATAACTAATCTTGACTTCATTTGATTTTTCTCTAACTTTTACCTTGCATTTCCCTTCCTAGTAAATACAGACCACTACAGTATCTTTATTTTGTAGTCTTTAGAGCAATTGATTGATTTAATTGAACAATAAGGGCAGACACAAATAGAAATTTACATTCATGAAGCAAGAAAAGGGAGCAACTGTAATGCCCATAGATAACAACTGGTAATGGGATGAAATCAAAGCAGAAGAGGGCTATCTGAACACAACGAAACTGAGGACGGGGTTGCCCACACACTGTCCACACAAGAATACTCCACCCTAAAGCACGCACCAGAGAGCGGCTACCACACCTGTCAAGCTTCTGCTGCCTGGCCAGGAATGTCCTTCAGCCGAAGCATCTCTGTGCTCTAACCCACCAACACACAGGCACTTTGCTCGCAGAGAAGCTGGCGTATAGCAGATACCCTTTGGAGCCAGAACTACGGAGATTATAAACTCACCGAGTTCAGTGCTCTAAAGCCACAGTCAAGCATCGAACAAATTTTGGTGCTATCTGCATAGTAACATTTCCTTCTCTAGTAGTTAAGGTCAGGCCAAATGTCCAATAAATCAGCTGTATTTCCCCATATGAGGCCAAAAAAATCATCTACTAAATCCATTCCCATTTGTTTCATCTTAATCTACTTCCCCAACCCATTCTCGCAATTCTGTCAGAGCAGTAACATGAAGGAACATGATTATGTAATTCCAGTATTAATCCAAGCAGTAAGAGCGATTGCTGCCAGAGAAGGGAACAAAAAGCAAGCATGCCTAAAACTTCCGCTGCATTATGTCAGTCATCATTACCCAGGAGAAATTTGCTGCTTTACTACACCAGTCCTTGAGAAAAAATAAATTTGCAAGTTGTTTTTGATGCACTTATTGTCTGACTTGGTTTTTACATGAAATTAACACACACACTGGCTTTGTTGTTGTTAGAGGGAACAAACTTGCCCAAGGAGTTTCCAATCCAAAATGTATTATCACTTGTAAGCACCTTGGTTCAGCAGACACATGAATGCTCACCAGAATGCATTCAGAATCAGGAAAAGCCCCCCCCAGGTTTTTTGATTTTACATATAGCTAAACATTCTGCATGCTAAGTATCCTCATGATCAGGCTTCTCTCTAGTTTCCCTTCAACAGCAGGTCAGATTATATAATTTGTTTTAATGTATATTTACCAATATGCATTTTTTGGTAAACTTTTAACATTAAAAAATATTTGTTCATTACATTATGTAACAGTACATTACATTTTACCTTTAGTTCAGTATTTCCTTTCTAGAATTACCATCTTTTATGTATACTGAATAACAGGTGATTTTATCTTCAAAGGTTGTCATGCTTGCAACACACAGCTCCAACCAAAGAGAGGCAAAAAATTAACTGTAAAAATAATTTTAAAAAAACCAAACAGAAACCAGTGATTTATTAAACTGCAGATTGCTCAAACCCCCACACTTTCTTAATGCCAAAAAACAAATATCTGGTTCAGGCGGCAGTCCAACAGAGTGCAAATGACTCAGATGGTTGGATAAGATATACAGAACTATTTTGAATAAAATTTCAAAAATAGGTATGTCTCACATATGCGAGATTCAGGAGCGATACAAATCCTTTAAGAAAAGGAATATGCCTACTCATAGACACATTTGTATGAATGGAATGAATTTTTAAAGATTGGTGTGCTTTCTTATTATAATAAAGATGATCAATGAGAAGCAAGTGTTTTCCTCTCCAATATTTCACACAAACACTGCAAAATATGCAGAAAAGAACATTAAGAACTACATCAAACATATAACTCAAGTGCAGTTCATTTTTATAGCTCTGTAGATAGAGATTTCTTCTCTTTGCTGTAGAGGCAAGGAAAAACTTTACATTGTACTTGTTTTAAAGAAAAAGCAAGCAGTAAATAGAAAAATTAGTCACGGTCATGTAAGATAAAAGCTGTTCCCACAATGCTCTCATTCATGTTGATCTGCATATTTCAGCTATAAAGGCATCTTTTTGTACTTTTGGATAATACATCATGTTTTACTTCAGCTGAACAAAAATCTCTCTTCTTTTTCTCTCAGTAACAGGAGAGTTACTGGCATAAGCAGTCACATAATAGCATCACCTCACTCGGTTAAAGAAACAACCCTTATGTATGAAATTATCTTGCATGCATTAATATTATAGAAAAGAGTTAAAGTAACAATATGGAAAACTGTTTACTCATATTAGAAGATAAGAGAATGCAACAGAGATGCAACTATGATTGCCTAGTGTAATTTCAATTAATCTACAACTTTACATACTAATGGCCAAACACATCATGACAGTAGTAGTATGCATTTCTAAAAATCAATTTCAAAAAACCCATAAAATACTATCAAAAAGCACCAATCCATGCTAAATATTGCCAAGTTTTCCTTACCTCTCTTTTCTTTCAACAAACTTAGGTGAAAAATTGAAAAAGAAAGCTTTCTCCTCATTTTGTCAATCTACACAATCTAAAAGCTACTGCCTTTTGCAGCTTTTCTTTTTTTTCTGCTGCTGAACCATAATTACAATTGGATATCAGCTCAAATTAATACTGGGTCCCTTTACAAGTGGGCCAAAATCAACTGAAAGAGCTTTCAAACCAACTGCAATCTTCTCTACTAATTCACACAAATGGTCCCCCTGCTTTTGCAGGATTTGTGATGAAATTATATGCCTGAATTACAAGGGCAACCTAATGTTCCCTTTGGCTTTGTACCTCATCTTTCACAAGATCTTGTAAGCACTTTCAGTTACCGACAACGTTCAAGTATCAGCATAACACTTCCAGCACAGGTTTAAAAATTCAGTATTCTGATTTCTCCCGACCCCAAATTTAACTTGAGTCCCCTCAGCTGAGGCAACGCAGCCTCTCTAAGCCTTTCAGTTCTAGGAACTAACACTGGTATCCCAAAAGCAAGATATTCTAAACTGTCAGCAAGAAAATATATAAACATTTAAAGATTAGCTGGACAGTTTATACATGATTAGCAAGCACCAACCAGATGGCTTCAGAACAACATATAATTGTATTGTTACGCTATTCAATCATGTTTTTGCATACCTATGCAAATATTCAAATGTGACATTTATCTACACAAATAGTCAAGAGGTGCCCCAAGTTCCATTTCAAATTGCTTTTCTGCTGTTGGCGCTAGGGGCAGTGATGAGAACACATCCCTGTACCCTGAAACTACTTCACATCCATGTTCAGCATATGCATCTGTCCACTAAGTGAGGTTTTCAATAGGTTTGATTTTGAGAAAACAAGGGCGGGTGGGTGGAGCAACCAAAAAACAAACCCCACAGTCTGTAAGGTGGCCCATTTTATTGTTTCCAATACAGTTGACTTGAAAGACAGTTCACAGTTCCTTTCTCTGAACAAAGTTCTGACATGAGGCCCCAAAATATTCAAGCCTAAGTGATCTGAAGTCCCCGTTAGTTGTTATAATTAAAACTGACATGAAGCACAGAAATTATTGCGTGATACAACATAAAGACTAGCATAAGAATACTAATCTTCAATAAACAACTAAATTGATATTACAGGAAATAAATATTCAATAAAGCATTTTATACTAAGCTATTTTTAATATTATGAAATGGAAACATGGAAAAGTAACACAATATATTAATAGAAGAGATGTTAACGGACCTCCGACAAATTACATCAGCACTTCAGCATAGACTAAAATCTACTATTACTTTCAGTGTCTGAATTCAGTTTTGTGCTGTGAACGTAATAAACACAAAAGGTGACATTTCTTCCCTCCTCTGCACTTTTCTTGGCAAATAGCATACATACATAATCTATGCGCATTAGGTTCTGTTACACACAGACTAACATTCTAGGAATAATAGCTACCTAAAGCCCGACTGAGGTATATTAAATATTGAGCTGTTTCAGTCATTGTAGACCATGAGCCATGCAACCATCACAACAGCAACTCCAAACACTGGCAGCATAATGAGGTTCTTGTATTTTTGCCATAATGATTGTTCAACTTCTACTTCATCCTTTCTTCTCTTATTCTTTCTGCGCCCTTTTAATCTGTTTTCAAAAGCTTCCAGTTCAGCCTGGATGAAGAAAACCAGAAGTAGTTGACATTTGTGTCAGAATTAAAAACAAGGAATGTGCAATTTTAATTCACAAAACATTCCCAAAAACCACTTTATAAAAATAACTGGCAGCCAATGGAAGTTATAAATCTCTTACAGATGAGATGATAGCACTATATCCCATGGCTAAAAAGCACTTTGCTTCCAAGTATTAAACCATTGTTTAGTTTCCTATAAAAAACATTGCCAAAAATGCAACCAACTGAAATTTTACATTAGATTTTTAACTTGGGTTGAAGATGTTAAACCAAAATGAGATTATTTCCATGAAATATGTTAAAAATACATAATTTTTACTATTAAAGAAAAGCACTTATAACTATTTAAGCTATTACAGTAACCTATACAAGAGCATAGGCTGAAATTTTCAGACCTCCCCCCATAAGGATGTACTCTCTGCTAAAAATAAATGAATACAAATATAAATAAATAAAGAAATAAAATCTATCATCTTTCCCCAATTCTTTATATTTTGCATGCTGAGCTGAATTTTAGATTAATAGCTTAGACATGCACAAAAAGTTTCCATTTGTTAAGTGTTGTAACTTAACACTTAGTCAGTCATATATGACTGTAGTAGGTACGTAGCATCCTTCAAAAGAAAGCACATGCCCTTAGGCCCCAAAATGAAGCAAAGCAACTGGAAAAATAAAAGGAATGCCAAGTTCCACCCAGAACAGCAGTTTCAGGGTGACGCTTAGAATGAACAGTAGGATCCTGCGATCCCTGTTCCTCATTCCCCTCCACATCCTTTTAAAAGGGTATCAAGAGAACACAGACAAAACTCATTTCAGGGTACAAAGCTGAAATAAAACTGGAATTAGGCAGCCTGGAACAAAGAGTGCAAGACTGAGATGAGACTCTAATGAGGAGCCATCTAATTGCTAGGAAAATCAGAAAAGATGCTCTAAAGGAGAGCTGAGAGACTAAAACCAGAAAAGGTCTGACAATTATCTGGGTTTTTGGGTAGAGTTGTCAGCTACTAGAGAAAGCACGGGACAAGGAGCTAGGGAGCAGAGAGACTAGATGAACTGAAAGAGACAAGAGCGATGGAAGCAGCAGAGCGCAGCAAGGCAGGACTGGCTGGGCAAAAGGCACAAGACTGAGCCGAAACAGAGGAAACGTGGACAGTGAACAAAGACAAAGCCTGGCCATGAGAGGAAATAAATCTACATGACTACTACTGCAGTGCTGCCAGGAAGAGACAGACTAAGACAATAAGGTAGGTGCATTAAAGAAACAAGAATAAGACTTTTGGGAAATGGGCAGAGTAGTCCAGTAAATAAAATTTTCCTTTGGAACTCAAGATTGCCTGATGTCTGGTCTTCCTCTACTGACAGCAAGTATTTGTCAAGACTTTCACAAAGTGGATCTTACTTCCCTTCTTGTGCCAGATACCACTGTTAGCAGGAGAAAGGGACCCATTTTGATGTCTATTCCTTTGTACCTAATAAAGGCAGAAATTGTTGGCACTTCTCTGACGATATGGGAGAAAAGTTGAAAGTTCCACAGCCTGCTATTTGAAACAAGATTACTTTCAACTAGCTAATCCTCCTTTAGAAAAGCAAAGTATTTTAATGAAACAGTTTTTCAAAATCCAAAGTCTGAAGGCAAGTGCAGAGTTCTTAAGGTTTTATAGATAATGTGGCAGTATTTATTTTACACAGACACTAAATAAAATTTGGGGCTTCTATATTTATTATATACTTGTGATCTGTAAGTTTTAAAAGCAGAGTGCTTCATGAATTGCAGTAATCTGAATTAAAATATAAGGCTTGAACAATTATATAACAGGTACTGAATTGCTTTCCTAGTGATCTTTATAAAAACCCAGCTAAAAATAAACACCTCATGAAAAACCAAAACAGAATGAAAAAAGGTTCGTGGGCACAGAATACCAGAAAGAAGCCATCACTGTCCTTGAAAAGCTACCTACGGATTTTATGTAACTGTCATCATTCCCAAAGTGTCACCTCAATGATCTCTGAACAATAAAATAATGGTTGTGCCCAGTCTTCAAACTACCTTAATTTTTCAAGCTAAACAAGCTCAAGCTTTTTCTTGAGAGTAAGAACCTAACTTCTTTGTGTATAGACATATTAAAAATAAAATGAAATTAATTTATTTGAACTGTATACTCAAAACAATTCGATGTCAGATAATGTCAGGTTTAGTGTTACTCAGGTACTGGATTTTGCTCCTTCCTGTGTTATTCTCTGTATTCTTCCTGCACTGGAAGGAGTAGCAGCCCCATGGGGAAATGCAGCTAAATGAATGCAAGTAACAGTGACTATCCAGACACAAAGCATATACCCTGAAATTGCAGGTCTTGTATTTTACGGGGGCAGGAGCATGCTTAACTTTTGTAACTTCTAAGAAGCTGTTAAAACTTTTTTCTTTCTAAGAAAAAAGGAAACAAAATATTTCATACATCTCATTAGAATTCAGGTTTGAGACATCGATTTTCCGTATTGAAACTCTTGACTACTGCCACTTAGCTCAAAAATTTAACCAAATCTTTTACACTAGAGTGGGACAGGAGAGAGAACTTGGTCTGAATTGTTAAATAATCAAAGCACTGATCTTTTTTCCACCTAGCAATTGTGAAAACCCTGGCCTCACATGGTGAAGCAGAAAGTTTGGCTGCTAGGGCCATGACGAAAAGCCTAACCAAGCAGCCTCCCTTCCACTAAGAAACAAGTGATTCCATCTGTAAATGGTATTAGAAGAAGCTGCTACCAAATACAGCAAATACCAAAATATAAATATGCAGACTTACCAGAGCACTAACTAGTTTGTATATAAAGGATTTAATGAAGTATTAATCAAAACAGGTCTCAAGAAGCTGTGACTAACAGATCAATTCTGTATATAAAAATGTGCTAATGAGATCAGGAAGGTGGTACAAGATGCGAACTATCATCAAAAGGGAGTATACTCAATACATATATACTCTTAATGTGACCCAACACCCTATGATAGTGATGTCCTCCAATCTGCATCACCAGACAGCAGATTATGACACCAAATTGGAAGAGAATCAATTTTAGGTAAAAGGCTGCAGTAGCTGAGGTTAGAACTTGTGTGCAATTCTACAGCCTATTTATTAGTTACTGTTATCCTATGTTTTTAATTGGTTTTGTCCATTTTTTTAACTGTTGTCCCACTGTTTGCTATTGTGCTATGTAACTGGCCACTCTTAATAAGCTTGATTATGTATAGGTGAAGTCTTCTATCCCTGAAGCTGCATCCATCACAAAACATGTATGCAGAAGCAGTTGCCATATATTGCCCAGGGTACTGCTGGACAGTAACTGTGAGAACTCAGTGAATGCACAAGTAGAAAGCAGTGGTGGTGTGACTGCAGAGAGAAACCATCACTGCTGAAGGATCAAGACAAAAATAATGTTGCACACTATGCTGGTTGAGTGAATCTGCTACAATTTCAGAGGAGCCTCATTACTGAGACTTTACTTGAGGGACTATAAATTAAGTCATTTTGAAGCAGAAATCATTAGTAACTGGGATGCCTTCCGGAATGCATGAAAGCACAGTTGGTGCAATACAAACACCAGCAACTTTGAATTTCTAGCTCTAGAATTGTAAGCATGTTCTTTACATGTGTAAACGTCCATTAGTACACTTTTGTACTTAGCTTGCAGAACCATCAGTTATAGATTTCCTCTGCCTAACAAAATGTTTCAGACATCTGTATGCAAGCTATACTTCCTGACCTATGTCCCAAAACTGACATTTCCAAGGTCAACTTAGAGAACAAGAAGAATTAGATGAACTGTCTACAAGTTGTATGAGGGAATATGTGATCAATATTGTAGACAGTTGAGGCATGAATGTAACAATAAACGTTACCAGATGATCACAAAACAGTGCCTGAACTCCTGGACAACAGATACGTAACTGCATGCTTTTCCTGCACCATGAATAGACACACTCCCCATCGAAAAACAAAAGCAGGCCTTGCTAGAGCATTGGTTGGTAGACATAACGCTTTAGTAAGTGAAGGCTCTAGGCAATTAATCACACTATGCATAACAGGAGCTGTGACCCACAAACTGACTATCCTAATGAGACTGGGGGAATGGTACAAGAGGATCGGGTCTGTCCCGCATGCCTTTTCAAGCAGGGAGTGAGCCAGTGCTCTGCAATAATAATAGTGTGACATGCAGGTGTAAACACAAGTATAACCTAATACGTAACTGTTGTGACAATTGCGTAAAAGGAGAGTCAGAAAGCACACACTGTACTTAGAATATGATTTGGTGTCAAATGCTCAGGCACAAGCATACATGTATGAACTGGTTGGAAGGAGTACAGTAGGGCTGTAGCCTCCAGATGACAAACCTGACCTAGCCATCACCACCAACCAAGCTCACGTTTTCTGCCTGAAATATGGTTAGTATTAGTGTCTCCAGGCAGCTGGCACAGAAGCTCCTTGGACTACAATGCCGACAACATACGCTCACCAACAACAGCAATTACAGTAAATACACGTTTTCTCCTCCCCTCAGAGACCTTGAAGGAAAAAGAAGACTCATTTAGGCTTCCTCATTCTTTCATAATGGGAGGGAGAAGGGAAGCTTCACCCAATATTTAAACCTGTATGGAGGCTATTCAGCAATTCTGTGGGGCTTATGCATTATAAAGTGTTCAATTAAAATCAAGAGTACTTAGTATTTTAAAAATAAACTGTACTATACACAGTTATAGTAATGCAAGATTAAACTGATTAATTAACATTTTGCATAAAATTATGAAAATTGTTTGGAAAAACATGTGGTCTCTTAACCATTGTAAATAATTCACAGCACACATCTTAGAGTAAGATAACAGCTGACAGGAATGACTGTGCATATCGCATTACAAACTCTACAAATTTAGTTGCATGTAAACTAAATTATTTACTAACAAGAACAATGGGGGGAAGAAGCGGATGAGTAAGAAGAAAGATTGATACCTGTTGTCTTCGTTTCTCTTCTTCAATAGCAGCTTTGGCTTCTGCCTCTTTTATCTGTCCAGACATACAAAGTGGTAAGAAAGTGTTGTAAACAGCAGCTAAACCTGTTTTCTTACAGGGTCATAATTACTCCTGTAGAATGGTTCTCAGCAAAAGTGAGCAAAACCTCCACCAAGTGAGCTCTCAACTTACTCAGATTACAAAATACTCTCAGAAAAAGCTGCATCACCTCACATTTGGAAAACATGGAACATATAATGGATGCTTCAAGGTTATAAACTGAACTTCTGACTTCAACTTGACAAGCTCAGCCGACAAATATAAAAAACTAAAAAATATAATTTGTTCGCTAACAACCAGGAAAATTCCTAAAGACAGTTATTTTTTCAGCAACTTTATCCTCAATTCAGTAAACTTGAGACATACAGATAATTCCTATATATCTATATAATTTACACACACATATTCCATTCCAAGTACTTTAAATATTCCCTGACTGCTAGAGCAAAAGGAAACCTCTATATTTGTATTGAATATGACATATATTGGATAATGCATAACCAAACTGCTGTAAAGTCCTTGGTGTAATGCAAACCAAATGTAATTAAAAATGCTCCGCCATCAGAAAGTCCTATGAAAAGAAGTCATGGGAGTTACAACTGATAATGCTATAGAAGTCTTTTGTAGTGTTCAAGAAAGCAAATTAAATGCTAGAAATTATTAAGAAAAGATTGGTAGAGAAAAAATGTCAATGTGTAAACACATGATGCACTTGAATCTTAGCTCCTGCATTCAGTTTTGGTCCTGCAATAACAAAAATGTAAAGCCTGAACATACACAAAAGACAACTGGATGGAGTGGCTTTCATCTAAAGAGATGCATAACTAGGATTCATCAGGTGACTAACAGGGCACAAAATCCTGAAGAGTATGAAGGTGCCAAATAGGGGTAAAACATCAATAATTATTTTTCATAATACAAAAGCAAATGCATAAAATGAAATTACCAGGAGGCTGGTTCATAACAGAGGGAAGTATTCTACTCCCACATAGTACTTGGCTAAATCTAGAAATTCAGTGCTACAGGATGTTTATAGATGCCAAAAGTTTATGTCGACTGAAAAACAATTAGGCATGCTACGAGGGGATAAATCCAACAAAGACAGTTAAACAGAAAAACACCAGCTCGACCTTTAAAATTCCCATAGTCATAGATCACTACAGTAATAGCAGTAACAGGAAGAGTATACTGGGGAAGTGTATGTCTGCCGCCTTGTATACATTTCTTAGACCTTTAGCGTTGCAGCCACTGAATCACTGCCCTAGAAAAGTTATATGTAAAAAATCTGATTAATAACTTGTAATGAAAAACAGTCTTGATCCTAATAACTGGATGATTTGCATACTAACAGAGAAAATAATTTACTAAATATGGTTTGCGCAGGTGGAATTTGTTCCAAACAATTTGCAATTCAAGAGCTCTTGACAGCTAAGGAGAAAGGACACCAGCCCATGCTTTAGCCCACTGTAGCTGAAACAGTACGCGCTGAGGACAGGGTCAATAGAACAGTCCTATTTGCAGGTTTTCAGACAATTTTTTAAATTGCTAAGCAGTGCGTCAAATAAAAGCATTAGTGAGAATTTCATTTATCTAGACACAATGGCAGAGTCTCTCTTTAGAAAAGTATATAAAAGACCTTTTCAGCCATGCACATCTGAAATTGCAGTCTGGTGTGGAAAAAACTGCACAACTAGCCTCCTGGTATTTCATTGCCATCTAATGGCAGAACTTGAGCTCCAAAAGAAAAAGTGACACACAAATATTGAAAAAAGCAACAGAAGAGCTTCTATTTACACTGGTGTGGTCATGTTTGTATAAGATACGTAGGTACAACATACATAGGTAGAGGGAAGCTTAACCATTATAATCACAGTGTGGAAAAACATTTCTAGAACTGTATCTTTAATAAAATGTACAGTAAAAGAGGCATTCAATTCCTCAGAAGTACATATTCACTAGGTGCTATACATGAAGAATTTTATGAAGAGTTAACTCACTTTGGTTTTGGAAATTGACGGTTGTTTTGCTACTGTGCAAGCTAAATTATCTTTGTAAATGTCTGCAGTTTTTAAACAGACTTTTTCCAGTCCTGACACATTAAACAGTACCTGACATAAACAAATTACTTTCATCAAGTGCATGTAGAATCATAGAATCATTTAGGTTGGAAAAGACCTTTAAGATCATCAAGTCCAACCATCAACCATGCCCACTAAACCATGTCCTGAAGTGCCTCGTCTACATGCTTTTTGAATACCTCCAGGGATGATGACTCTACCGCTTCCCTGGGCAGCCTGTTCCAATGCCCGACAACTCTTTCAGTCAAGAATTTTTTCCTAATATCCAATCTAAACCTCCCCTGCCGCAACTTGAGGCCATTTCCTCTCATCCTATCATCTGACAGAAGAGACCAGCCCCCACCTCACTACAACCTCCTCTCAGGTAGTTGTAGAGAGCAATACCGTCTCCCCTCAGCCTCTTTTTCTCCAGGCTAAACAACCCCAGTTCCCTCAGCCGCTCCTCATGAGACTTGTGCTCCAGGCCCCTCACCAGCTTCGTTGCCCTTCTCTGGACACGCTCCAGTGCCTCAATGTCTTTCCTGTAGAGAGGGCGGCCCAAAACTGAACACAGTACTCAAGGTGGAGCCTCACCAGTGCCGAGTACAGGGGGACGATCACTTCCCTGCTCCTGCTGGCCACACTGTTTCTGATACAGGCCAGGATGCTGTTGGCCTTCTGGGCCGCCTGGGCATGCTGCTGGCTCATATTTAGCCAACTGTCGACCAGCACCCCAGGTCCTTTTCCGCCGGGCAGCTTTCCAGCCGCTTTTCCCCAAGCCTGTAGCATTGCATGGGGTTGTTGTGACCCAAGCGCAGGACCCAGCACTCGGCCTTGTTGAACCTCGTACAATTGGCCTTGGCCCAAATATCCAGCCTGTCCAGATCCCTCTGTAGAGCCTTCCTACCCTCAAGCAGATCAACCCTCCTTCCCAACTTGGTGACATCCACAAACTTACTGAGGGTGCATTCAATCCCCTCATCCAGATCATTGATAAAGATATTAAGGAGAACCAGCCCCAGTACTGAGCCCTGGGGAACACCACTTGTGACCTGCCGCCAACTGGATTTAACTCCATTCACCACAAGCCTTGGGGCTCCTCCATCCAGCCAGTTTTTTACCCAGCAAAGAGTACACTTGTCTAAGCCGTGTGCTGCCAGCTTCTCAAGGAGTATGCTGTGAGAGACAGCGTCAAAGGCCTTACTGAATGCTAATTACATATATTAGGATATGATTCTACTATGTTATTTACAAGTCAACACAGGCTACAAAAAGGTACCTAATAAAAATTTAAATAGAACTTCATATAAAAAATCTAAAACATAAATCCACATGCTTCTGTGAGGAATGTACACACAGCTAGGTTATGCCACACAGCAGAAACCTGTAGTCATTTGCTCACTGCATTAGACCGTTCCTCCCGATGGATTACACTGTCAGGGGCGAGAAACGGGAACTAGTATCTGCTGAAGTAAAACAGCAGCTGACACTGCACTGCACCACACTGAGACATGCTGCTCTGTCGCAGCTCATGCACTCACTTGTGAATTCACCTTGCTTTAGTGCACTCCATGTCCTATGAACTTATCTTCACACTCTTACTGGAACTGTTTATTATGGTTGGGATTTTCTAAAGGCTTATCCCAAGAGTCTTAGTATTTGACCTGCTTGCAAAGTTGCAGGATTTGGTCTTGTTAGAACTTGCCAACCAATCCTGAAAATCTGAGCAGAAGGTGACAAGAGTCAGCTCTACCCATTGAGTTTTTGGGTTGTACATTTATTACATCTAACATTTACTTGAGAAAAACCATGCAAGCTATGCACAAAGTCTTCTTGTTTACATTTTTATAAAGGCTTGTAAGAGCAAGGTTGATATTCTCTCTCTCTGGGTGACAGCATGCAGCAATTTCTGTACTTCATAAAACAGCAGAACTAGAGAGAAGTCATGTTTACAGCAAGCTAAAAAGTATACTGCAATTACTGAGAACTCTCCATTTTTCTGGTATAGGGTAACTGGAACAGTGTGACAGGATGTTACGGGTTTGTGTGGCGTGGTTTTCCTTGGTGGCAGGGGAGGGGGGCTGCAGAGGCGGCCCCTTTAAGAAGCTGCTGGAAAAAATTCCCCGCGCCAAAACGTCGGACCCGGCTCTAGGAGCGGAGTGACGGTGGTAGCGCCTCTGGGAGAACATATTTAAGAAGGGGAACAGGCAGTGTGGGGGTTGGGAAACATGGGAGGAACACCTCTGCTGATACTGGAGTCAGTGAAGAAGGAGGGGGAGGAGGGGGCGCCTGAGGAGGCTGAT
>VYZV01042214.1:4125-22410 GCA_013401275.1 Pandion haliaetus
AATATTTTCAGTCCTTAAGTCCTTTTTGATGACAAAAAAATGGGGGGGGGTGGGGATATGAGATAAATTAAGCTTAATTAGGCTATCATTTGGGGGACTGCCATATGGTATCAATAAATAATTTCTTGGTAAGCTACTGCTACCCCTTAAAATAGATAAACATGTCAGGTACTCAAATCCATATCATTCCTCTCTGAAGTATACCCATACCAATTAACCACCTAGAGCTGACTGCCAATGGTTTCATCACATGAATGATTATGAGTATCTCAACAATATACATGCCATGAAAAGCATAGGAATATTTTGCTAACATATTGGTGAAAATTTTCCCACCTGCATCACAGAATCCATCTTTTCAGACTTCAAGAATATTCCCCATTTCTGTGAAGGCTTTTTGGTCATAGCAGGTGTCCACAGTATCATTAGTTCTCCTGAGGGAAATAGCTATTAGAAACAAAATAAAACATTTTCAGTCATTGCTGCTGTCTTTATATAAATCTAAAACCTGGAAAGAATTTCAGTATGACCTAGCACGGCACTCAGGGTTGGGATAAAATAAAAAGACAGAAAAAGTTTATTCCTTTAAATAGCATTTTCATTCTTCAAAACTTTTAAAATCTGGGGTAGGGGATGTTGTTTCTCTGGAAACAACAACAGAAATTTTTTGACAGGGTATCCTTTCACTTGGATTCCTAATCTGGCTGGAAAAGACTTAACACAGTTTGAAGATAGTTCATTTTAGTTTTGAGCCCTTGTAAGTCATCCCTGCATGAGGAAACTTGGACAAGTGTGGCCAGAGCTTGTTCTCAGAGCTGAATGCAAAGCAAACACACTTTTGCCTTCAACGACCCTATCCATCCCATGAAGCAATCACCGACAAGGCGAGAGGCTGAATTAGAATTCAAGTCCACTTCCACAGTCTCTTTGCCTGAGCATCAGTCCCCAACTCTTTGATGTTATACATAAGCCTAAGCATAGGCTGAACAACAGTGAGCCTGTTTGGGTAGCTTGTGACAAATTGAACAGCTTGGATATGATTTCAGAATGGGAGCTTATTTTTATAACTGTGCCTTCACTTCTTTTTTCACATCTACAGTGGCAGTGCAGAGTGAGGCTTTGCATATAAAATCATATCATTTCAGTAAACCTACAATTTTTATGCTCAATACTTACTTTAGTTTTGGTAACTAACATTGTCGTTATTGATTTCTAGGACTGGAAAACTATCAGTTGGGTTTTGTTCTTTTTTTTTTTTTTTTCCCCCACAGGCCCACTGGGAACAATGTTTTTTATCATTTACATTCTGTTCCATGTATTCCTATAGCTGGTGACTTCCTATAGAGAATTACTTTCTGCACTTAGGGGAAGAGATAGGTCAGATGCACTTCAGTGAAACAAGAGCTTAGAAAAAAGAGATTGTGTAGGGTCAGAAATGAAAACATTGCAATCAGCAGACTGCTGCTGTTGTACCTCTGACCTGTGCCAAACTTCCTGCCAGCATCCAACTGAAACTTCTGCATCCTAAAATATTTGTTCTCCACACCACCTTTTTTCAGTTTAACTATTGTAATTTAGGGTGGTTTTTTAACTGAAATTGTGAGGAAAGTGATATTTAATGCTTTAATATGTAGCAAGCTCTACGTTGCACTTTGAAAACGTAAAGCTAGCTAGACAAAAATACCCTTTATTTGTGAGCTAGGCCCATATCAGCAACCTCGATTCAGAGTTGTCAGAACCGTGATCATTAAAAAGCCAGTGTTGGAGGCAAGGAGGTCAGGAATAGAACCATGCATACTACATGCTGTCCTGGGTTCGGTTGGGACAGAGTTAATTTTCACTGGAACCTGGTAGGGGGCACAGCCAGGACAGCTGACCTGAACTAGCCAAGGAGCTATTCCATACCATGTGACACCATGCTCAGTGTATAAATGGGGAGTGGGCTGGGGGGAGATCTCGGCTCTCAGTGAGGGAAGTGGCGGAGCACTGGGTTCTGGGTCGTGAGCAGTTGCACTGTGGATCACTCGTTTTGTATATTCTATTATTAGTACCATTGTTGTTGTAACTTCTCTTTTTGTGTTGTCCCAGTAAACTATCCTTATCTCAGTCCACGAGATTCTGGTTTTTTTTTTTCTTTTCTCCTCTCTGATTCTCCTCCTCATCCCACCGGAGGGGGCGGGGAGGAGTGAGCGAGCAGCTGCGTGGTGCTCTGTTACCGACTGGGCTGAAACCACGACATACACCTAAAATGATAGCATATTTTTTCACTGATCACAAATACAACAGAGTCACTTTTAAATATATTTAAAGTGCAGGATTCCCATGTTTTAAGCTATGTGCAGAAATGCTCTGCTCTACTGACTACTGGCTGCTCTACTAGCAGTAGCTATGCTACTGCAGGAAACACTTACAAATGCTGATTAAGGCACTGCTGTACCCTTCACTACAACTAGAACACTTCTAAGAGTGAGATGTGTCCCTGCAGCTGCTGTGATAAATTGTCTATTCAGATGAATGAACTATCAGGACATGTCAGCTGTATCTGCATTTATCAGCATCAAAGATCTTTTCATTAAGTTGTGTTCATAGTACACTTGCTAAAATACATTTTTTCATCTGCTATTATATAGATTTAGCATTGCATTAATATTTTAAATTCTTAAAAGTAGAAAAAGTTGTTTAAATTGTCATCACCATAAATAAATCTAACACCCAACAGAAAGCCTGCAGTAAGGGTGAAGGATGACATAATTCTTTCAAGAAAACCCTTCAAAAGAACCAAAATACATTCTTATCTGAAGGTTATTCCTGTCTTGAAAAAAAAGCTTACCTGATTCAATGAAACTCCAGAACCTTCCAGGACAAGATAAGCCTTTAAGATGAGTTCATCTAAACCCTACCCTTTACTATACAAGCTTTCAGAAAGTTGTCAAAGTTTATAGCTCGCAGAAATAGGACATAGCAGGACTTCCATTAACAGATCCAGCAGAGAGCAAATTGAGTGACCCAAATACCATCACAGGGGCAAAGACTGACAAATGCTCTCTGGTTCTCTGTATTTTGATAGGGGACAAATAATAAAATGTTCTATATCTCTCTTGGCCATCTTCATCTTTGCTGAGGAAAAACACATCTACCCATGGCAGCTGTCTGCATTTATACTTCTTTGGAGGGAGGGAAGAAGAGAGTTAGTGACACCACTGTCATTCCATCCTAATCTCCAGCTTTAAGTTAATCAATCTTTTCTGGTACAGTAGTTGCCATGGTAAAACTGTTATATGAATCCCTGATGTTACCCCCTTCCCTTTCTGTTTCTCCTTCCTTTCCCTTCCCTACAAAATATCACCAATCTCTGGTTTTTGCTTTGCCTTTGAAAAATGGAAAAAAAGATCATCAATGAAAAAAACTCTCAGTTCTGTGCTGAGTGTTGGGCAAGTTGTCACATGCAACGTGCTACATACTGCAGCCCAATATCTCCTATCATATATGTTGTTACTTACAGGTCATTTTTTTGACACGTTTATCTGCTCTCCACAAATAAGTGAAGACTTCTGTAGTAACATTAAAACTGTCGCACAGAACACTTGACAAGGAATCTTAGCACAGAAGTTAACAGTAATGTGGGCAATATTCAGATTGATAGCAAAAGAATCAATTTTATTTATTTCATTTTACTTAACTTGCTTCTGTCTACAACAGTGACTTGAGATGCTTTAGATAACTGAAGTTCTCTGTAAGGCATTCTCCTCAGTGACTGGCCTCCCAACCTGTGAATTACTAGTTTTCTCTGAGAGTCTTATTTCAAGCTGTAACCATGTTTAAATTATTTAGAATGAAATTGAGACATATTCCATAAGATTAATGCCTATTATATTGGCAAAAATTGTAAATATATTCTCTCCTTTCCAGTTTATTCCTGCTTTGGTCAGTATACTTCACAAATGTGGATGAGAAAATTTACAGACTTTACATGATGCTTGACTGTAGTCAGGTCTTTGGGCTGATGGACATAGGTATGATTAGCTTTTCATCATCATTCAGAACGTCATAACTGACTTATCTATTTACTTCTATGTGCCTGAAAAAGCTTTATATAACCATAAAATCCACTCTTAAATCTCACAAACATCTGCAAATAGGTGAACGGTTACATTAAGTCCACCTGACCTGAGTGACATGCAATATGAATATAACATGATCTCAAAGCTGAGGTTTAAGCATCATACACATAGGAGTATAAATGACATTATTTTATTCAAAATGTCACTATTTCCAGTGACATTATTATTTTTAGTGACCTGTTATGATAATTGTAGCATCTCCCTAGGACTGACAATACGTTGAAAAAGTAAATCCGAAATGAAGGAAAAAGCAATTGTAGATAGCAAAAATGAAATAGAATGTGATAATTATGTTTTACTGGGTATTTTGAGGAAAAAAATTAAATATTTGAGAAATACATACAATAATTTAGAAATAAGGATTGCATTTGTGTAAGGAAGGCCAGTGTGAAATTAGACTGAGTATAAACTGGGATGGCTATAGTTTATAGAATGCTGCAGAGAATGATATAAATATAAATAGGAATATTAATTTATACTCTGCTTAGGAATTTCTGCCTTGGATATTACTATGTATTTTAGAAGATGAACAAATTTGATGAAGCAGGTGGTAAAATCATTTGTGACATTTTAAGAGATTGTCTTCCACCATGCTACCCATAGACTGTTGCACTGTTATTAACTAAGATTAAGGTGAGTGGAGTTAGTCTGAACAGACACTAAAAGTGTTTAGAAGCAACTCTGCAAACTTTGCGTGACAGCAGATAATAAACGTTCATAAACCTTCTTCCAGCTGAGTAGTGGTGCCAATAACCTCCAAATGAGGGGCAAACCCAAATAAACTGTGGCTAGTTAACACATTTAATTGAGGCAGGATATTCTGTGGTGGATCAAAACTTTCCAAGATTGCAAGAAATTTCCTGATAAATAAAGATGAAAAGTTGATTGTTTACAATTTTGATCAAGTAACTTTGAAAAAGAGCTTTTCCAGAGTATTTTTCTGGATTGTTTAAGTGAGAAGGTGTCCCCCTTTTAAAGCAACTAAGAAGTGTGCCCTTGCTTTAGTCAAAGAACTCCTGTTGCAATGAAAGACGGTAAAAGAAAGAAAAGCACAATATAAAATATGTTTTATAGACAAATCAGTACAGAATAATTTTCATTGTTTAAGATTTTTAATTAGAAAACACTGTCTGTTCCCAGTTAAGTAATTTTTTTTCTTTTCTTTTTTATTAATCTGTATCCTTTGTAAATCTTTATCATTTCCTCTATACTCTTCACATTCTACTTTAAAATTTTTTTTGGGGGGGGGTCATATTTTCCCCTTGGCTCAGATATGAAAGTTTGACACTGAAATTAATTTCAAACATTTAAAATGTATGTTGTCCCAGGTATTGTAGCAGCATGGAGAGAAATACAGCATTTGAATTAGCATAGGGAGATACTATTAAACTCAGCAAACTGCTTATAATAATGCAATAAAATTTTTTCCAAGTCTGAAGGAAAATGCTGTTTCATACCTTAACTTGTCATTTCGGTCAGAAAACTCTAATAACTGATAGAAGGCTCTAATGCTACAATGTAGGTGGTACAGGTTGCATGCAGGTATGATGATTTTACAGCTAAGAAACATTTTTTTGAAAACATCAGCTTTCAAACATTATATATTATTCCTTCTTTTCTCTTATTTTCTCTTTCTCCTATGGTATGTTTCAAATATACCCCTTCATTCTAATCTGCAGGGAAAGCAGAGTTATCCTCATAAGAGTAGGTAACAGACTGGAAAAACAAGCAGATTGAGTAGCGGTATAAGAAAATTAAAGAACAAATTGAGCATTCCAATGCACAGATACTTGTCATCACCTTAAATGTTTCTGGTTACTTCTGCAAAAGGGGACTAAATCTTTAGAGGAAGGACTTGTTCACTACATGTTTCTTCCAGTCATGTTGAAATGACCATGAATACAGCCTGTTGGAGTTTGTAACTTCCAAGCTCAAATCCATACAAGAAATTAAGTGGGGGCAATCAAACAGATATTTAGTTCAACATTTTTGTAAATATTAATTTATATATATATATATAATCTATATAAGTAATAAATATAGTATAAAGTAATATATAGGCACTTTATATACTTATATTTATAACTCTCTCTCTATATATAGTTTGGTGTCAGCTGAAGTCGAATACAGGTACATCCATAGTAATAGTACCACTGTGAAATCTGCTGCAGTCTGCTACCCTACACTGTAGAGCCGAATTTCTTTATTATTCCACATGCATATCATTTTCAAATAAAAAGCCCATGCAGAAATTTTACAGCTTTTTGTGCATTTTCATCTTCAAGAGTAGAAGCATTTGTACAACAAATCAGGAAAATTTCTATGGGAGTTAACATCATCTCCTGGATTGAAATTTATTGATATAGTTTCTTTTTAACTATAATATATACTTACCAAATTAAAATCTCTTTTTTTGTTGGTCATGTATCCTTTGATCCCTGCTTAGCTGGAGAAAACCATCTGATTACAGCCCATCTCCACTTCCATTTGATTGATAGCTTTGGAAAAATAGCAGGATAATTGGAATTTTGTACACCACTAAATATCCACCCAAGGTATGGCTATGTTTTACTCACCCAAAATAAGAGAAGGAAATGTAAGTCTTTTGGCCAAGTTAGACTTAGTTACAACTTCATTTTAAAAAAATGTACTGTACTTATGTGCATGTGGTGAGTAAATCAAGAACAATTATTTCAAACAGTATTCTGTACTCATAGACAGTAGACAAGTACATAAAGTTACACTACTCCTTTTCAATTTATTTGAATGACCAATACAGTCCCTTCCCAGTTCATGTCAAAACAGAAGCTATTCAAATTATGTATGCATGGCATAAAATAAACTTGGCTTCTATCTTATACAGTCTTTGCATATAACCTCAGAACCAGGACTTTGTGAATTTTAGAAGAAAAACAAGAGCCTGGTGGATTGAAGGAGGAAGAAGAGGCCAAGTAGAAGGGGAAGTAAGGATGTGGAAGGGAGGTGGAGGATGAGGGCTTCTGAATAAAAGGAGAAGAGGAGGCTGGGGAACGAGGGACAGCAGATGCTAACAGACAGGCACGATCTCCAAGTACTGGGGGAAGGAAGAAAATAAGACAGCAGAAAATGAGGGTAATTTGTAACAATGGAAGAAAAGAGGTAGAAAAATGCATAGAAAAAGATCTCTTACTATATTTTTAATACAAAAAATAGGGCCAAAAATCAAATACGGTCAAAATATCTTGAATACTACATATCAGCAAATTGTAAAAAAATGGAAATTACTAAGAAATTTTCAACCTGATGAAGAGTTTGGTTTCTTAACAGAAAATTAAGAATTGCGTTATTGAGTAATAACAAAAGTCTGTTGCCCATTATTCTGTCTAATATTTTCCAAAGCATTTGTTATTATGTAAAAATGTAGAAAACAACATAGATTCTTACCTTCCCTCCAGCAGTGGTTATGAATGGTTTGTTTCATCCAGACCATCATGTTTGATAGTCACTGACAGCATTTCATTCTTCGTGGATTTGCCTATACCCCTTTTTAGCCTCTATATATTCTGACCTTTACTGCACCCTAAGACAATGACTCCTGCAACTTGACTTTTTGTTATATGAAAAAATATTTCCATTTGTTTTAACTTTACTGCTTATTTCATACATTTAACTATGCAAAATTGCATTCCTACCTTTGTCACTCATTGCACTACTGACATGCTGTTGGGAATAAGCCTTAAGAGGCAGAGAAATAGATTAAAGGCTCTAAAAGTGGAGCATGATTGTTTTTTTCTATTTCTATCAAGTCTTAAGTATGGAAAAAATTATCTTTGAAGATCAGAGATATTGCCCACAGTTGTTACAAAGCCCATATACAGTGGAAGCTAGAGTTTTCAGACAATTATGCTTGGCTATAGGAACACAAGTTGGGAGAGAGGTTTGATCTGCTGAAGGGTGGGAAGGCTCTGCAGAGGGATCTGGACAGGCTGGATCATTGGGCCGAGGCCAATTGTATGAGGTTCAACAAGGCCAAGTGCCGGGTCCTGCACTTGCATCACAACAACCCCATGCAAGGCTACAGGCTTGGGGAAGAGTGGCTGGAAAGCTGCCCGGCGGAAAAGAACCTGGGGTGCTGGTTGACGGTCAGCTAAATATGAGCCAGCAGTGTGTCCGGGTGGCCAAGAAGGCCAACGGCATCCTGGCCTGTATCAGAAACAGTGTGGCCAGCAGGAGCCGGGAAGGTATCGTCCCCCTGTACTCGGCACTGGTGAGGCCACACCTTGAGTGCTGTGTTCAGTTTTGGGCCCCTCACTACAGGAAAGACATTGAGGCCCTGGAGCGTGTCCAGAGAAGGGCAACGAAGCTGGTGAGGGGTCTGGAGCACAAGTCTTCTGAGGAGCGGCTGAGGGAACTGGGCTTGTTTAGCCTGGAGAAAAGGAGGCTGAGGGGAGACCTTGTCGCTCTCTGCAGCTACCTGAAAGGAGGTTGTAGTGAGGTGGGTGCTGGTCTCTTCTGTCAGGTGGCTGGTGATAGGACGAGAGGAAATGGCCTCAAGTTGCAGCAGGGGAGGTTTAGATTGGATATTAGGAAAAATTTCTTTACTGAAAAGGTTGACAGGCATTGGAAGAGGCTGCCCAAGGAAGTGGTGGAGTCATCATCCCTGGTGGTATTCAGAAAGCGTGTAGACAAGGCACTTCAGGACCTGGTTTAGTGGGCATGGTTGGACTGGATGATCTTAAAGGTCTTTTCCAACCTAAATGATTCTATGATTTCTGATAAATATTTGTATCGGTGACTTTAGGGGCATAATGTATGAATTCCCAGATGTTGTGGTAAAGATTATAAACAAATTATTTGGAGCTGTTTCTATAATTTTGCTTCTCAACAAGAATAAACATCATGAAAAACCTGCTCCAACTGTATTTATATCACTGTAAAAGTATCACATACATACAGTTTGTAAGCACTGGCTAGAGTCCTTGTAGACCATATCCAACTGAACATGTTATATTAAAAGTATTGGGAAGTAAACATTTCTGTGCTATCAAAATTCTTCAAAGGCTTTTTTTTTTCCAGAAGCAGTACCTGTTTAAGTGATGTCTGAAAACATTTACAAGATAGTAAACAAATTGTTGTTAGAATGAAAATATTCATCTTCAGTCTGCACTGACAAGTATCCTTGGGCTTAAACCTTCTCCAATCTTTGAAGACATTTACATCAAATTTTTGTTAACTGTAGCTCCAGGGCAGCATATTACATATGATTTTAGCCTAAGATAAAATTATCAGTTAAAACAAACAAATAAATATTCAGTCTTCTGGTTTATATATATGTGAGTGTGTGCATATAGCAAACCAAAGGATAAGTACTCATCTGAAGTGTTTTTTGTGGATAGATGAATGAGTGAATTTGTTAACACACACATACATGTATATTTGGCAATTTCTGTGTAAAAATGTGGATGCCCGTGTGTATATTATAATGAACTCATATATTTTTAAAGCATTTTCACAGATTTATAACAAGAAATGGAAATATTTCATCCTAAGGCAGTTCACCACCCCAAATATTCTTTTATTACCCTAGATGAAATATTCTTTTGTCACAGGAGATAGTGTACCTTTGTAGTTAAAAATGTTTCTTTAGAAGGAACGTGACTTCATTTTTGTGAACTATTAAACAGTTTGAATACCCTCACTGCCCAGCCCCCCCCAAAGCAAACAAAACCCCAGAAACCTGCCATAAAATAAGTACTCAGTAAAACAAAAAAAAAAAGAAAGTGAAATGTCTGCCATGGGATTAAAGAGCCAGTGTAATGGTAGTTAAAGCTTAATACATTTAAGCCTGGGGATATAGTGAAGTACAGGTGTGTCATTACTTGAATAACAACAAGCTAATAGTTGTGCTATACAATCCTAGCTGCAAGGTTTTTGGAAGCAGGTGAGATTACATCAGTTCTTATGTGCTATCCAAGGTTTTCTAACGTAGTCTCTAGCTGATCTTTTCTTTGGAGTAAGAAGCTGTCTTACTCACAAGTGCTGTTAAGTATTCCAAATGTAGGCTTTACTTTTCTAATTAAGAATCATAATTTGTGAAATTTCTATGTAGTTTTTTTTGTTGTTGTCATTGTTGTTTGGTCGTCTTTTTAATTTGCACTGGATCTGTAACCACACACAGTAATACATCTTCCATAACTTCCCATCCTGCTTGAAAGCATTCACCCCACCCTTGCATGACTGCTGGGCAACGAATATTCTGCATTCTATCAAATTGTGTTATTACCTTTTTAGAAAGCAGTAAGGATGAGGGAAATCATCATGCCACGAAGCAAGCTACTCCGGTGTTAAAGGTCTCATACATGAAAGTTTGGATATGGCCACGTCACAGACTTCCTGAGCTATCTGGAATAAGTTGACAGAGGCAATATTGTATTTATAGGTTGCCACTGAGCAACTAGTAACTACCTCAGCCTTAAAGCGTGGAGCTGACCACTACATTTTACCCACAGTTACAGTCTCCCCACCCCAAACCCTGCTACAGGAGGGACAAAGCTACCTTTTTATAAGTGAACTGAGTCAGAAGATACTTTCATAGAAAATTACCCACTCATGCAGCTTGACCACACTTATACATTTCTCCTGAATGAGCACAAAACGTGTCAGAGCTGAAGAGAGGTAACTGTTCTTTCACTCTCTCCAGACATCCACCTTTTTATCTGCTTTCATCTCTTCTACATGAAGAGGTGCTTTTCATTTACATTAAATCTACAGTAATGATCCTCTACTTTGTTATATTTTTAAAGTTGTGTTACTAAAACAAGCAAAAGTAGTGCATGTGTAGCTAGTAGAATACTTTTGCTATGTGCTTGCAACACCATTTACACTATCTTATGCTCTGTTGCTATAATAGGCTGTGTAGAAGCCATCTGAAATGCATGAATCTGAATAAAGGGAGAAAGTCTAGGGATACGAAAGACAATGTTTAGTCATGAAGAATGCTTTCTATTTTCTGGACATGTTTTAATTTTATGTTACAGAGGGCAATATTACAGTAGAGAACTGTTAGACATTGTGTTTAGAGAGAGAGAAAGAACAGTGTGTTCCATGAAGAACCTGACAAGCAAAATTTACAAGAAAATAATATGTTAAAGTGAAATATTTTTTTCTTTTAAAAATTATGCTTATTTTAACTAATTTTATTTTTGTAGTGACATTACCTGTAGAAGGAAAAAAAAATAGAGCTGCCTGTTAATCAGCAAGAGCTGGAAGCACAATGTTAATGTTCATAACATTATATTAGAGAAAACTGTAAACCTCTGTTCCAGCAATAATACCATACAACATTCAAGTGTCTTATACATACTTTAAAAAAGCAGAAAACTGTAACTTCTCAGCATACGTTCACTATTAAAACACAAATCGTGCATTGACAACATATCTAACAGCTCTTATTACTTCTGTTTAGGAGAGAACTGACTATGTTTACACTGTTGAGGGGGAGATTTTCCAAATCACTGTCTGTGATTTTCCTTAAGAATTGAGCTAAGTAAAACATGGTAGCAGTATTTTATAAAATCTGATGATAGGCTCACATTGTAATTTGTAAAACTGGTTTGATCTTCATTTTTCTCCCCTTATTTCAAGCCCTACTTACTAGTGTTATTATTGTTATGATAAAAATCTTCCTTCTAAGTATCATGCAATAGCCTAAAATTGTGTACAAGTCTAAGTGAAGCCCTATTTTTATGGTAACATTTTAATCTTCTCCTGAATTTTAAACTTTGTCTAATTGAGAGAACAAAACCATGAGCAGGCTAAAAGCCAATGTACAATGCTGAATCAGTTAGGTGAAAATATATTTACTGCAACTGTCTTTGTCTGAATCCAATTCACAGAAAGTACACACATTCTTTTTTGATGAATCAAGTCTAGTACCTCCAACTTAAATTTCATTAACTCCTCCAAATATCCAGGAAGATTTGTCCAGAAAGAAACAGAAAATGAACAAGTGAAAGTGAGCTAGTCCAAGTTATTTCCATTTCATTCACGTGATTTTCTCCAAATAAACAGTCCAACTCTTTACACATCATTAATTAACATTAGGATGTGATCTGCATTTCATATTTGAATTTGGAAACAACAACATACATTTTCTAAGTTTACAAACTTTTGCAGAAATTCTGTAAGGCTAGAGCCCAAACTAGGGCCTTTGGTTGTTTATCCATGCAGATGAGTAAGAGAAATAAACTGTTTGTGCAACATCATAGGAATTTTTCCATTGCTGTTAGGAATAAGAGCACAGAACCACCATACTGCAGAACATCCTCCCCCAGAGACAGAAAATTAATAAAAGAAAATAATAAAATGTCAGACAAATTCAATAGAAATATTCTCAAAAATAACAAAAACATTGAATATACTATATTATGAATGTTATATGAAAATGACACAGCCACAGGCAGAATATGTGAAGTGCAAGTTGTACCCCTTGCCTGCCCTATTCCAAACCTGGCTGGTGGTTTGGAAAGCAATCAACAGATTCTACTGTTCACCCACCTCATGTACAATTGCCCTCTCATCGTCTGCTACTGGCAATTTACTTTCTTTTGCCTCAAGAGAACTAAAGCACCTTGACTCGTAGATAGACACCAACCCTCACTCAGGGTTAGAAGGAAAATGAGTTTCTCTTAATAGCATTTTCTGATCTGCAAGATACAAAACATATTGCTTAGGCAGATTTATAATTTCTACTTATTTCAGGGAGTGATTCATACTACAAAAATTAAAGCATGCTCTCAAGACCCTCTTGTTGTTATCATTGGACTGTATCTTAACATACAATGAAATGTAATCCTTTGAAAACTTTTTATTTTTCTAATAAATGTTCTCTGCAACAATTTTAACAGCAATAACAACTCAATTGCTTTTTTTCTTCTTCTATTACTTATCTTCTATGACTATACTTTGTCAGTTATTTTACACGGAGATTTTTCCATGCAGCAACTGAAATTTTCTTTCACCTTTCAACATTCTGTAGAACCATGAAAAGGGGTAATTTATGCCAAATATTTACAATTCAGTGAATTTCTGGAGGGAACCATTTTTAGGAATACATCAAACAAAAAAATGCAAAAGAGAAGCCTAGAAGAATGTAGCTTATGAATTTATAGCAAGGTTACTGTTCTCAGTCTAGACAGTGTTAGTTCTTTATCCATCTAGAGTAGTATTGATTTGTTGAGTTGGTTACTGTTTCTTTAGTTTGTTTTGCTTTGTGGGTTTGGGTTATTGGGTTGTTTGTTTGGGTTTTTTTGTTTGTTTGGTTTGTTTTTTTCTCCAACACTGAAATTAAGTTCTTAACTGATACTTTGAGCTTTACAAAATTTGTTTTTCTCTGAGTGCTCCCATCACCACCAGGTACTGCTATTGACTGCTTCTGTGTAACTGGCTTAATCTCTAGGAACAGAGGCTGCAAGAGTACAAAACAAGCAAAGCGCTCAAAACTATGAAGGGCATGTTGGAAGGGGATTACCACTACAGCATTTGATAAAAGACTTACAAAGTAGCATGAGAAAAAGGATACAAATGTAAGAGCAAGCCAAAGAAATAAAAGTGTACAGTATTAATGCTTCATTAGAAAAACTGCCTAGACATCTCCATTTTAATTGTCTGATACATTTACTAGAAATTATTTCCAGTAAGGAGTAGAATTTCAATGTGAGTGTATGCAGAAATAGCACCACCATAAAATCAGGCTTACTTTAGCCAGAAGCTAAAATGAAATTGTATCATTTAACTAACTACATTTTATTAATAACACATAACCTCTCAGTGATTCAAGTCATGCCTTGTCCAATAAGTAAAAGGTACACTAATGTAATTTTAAGGCAATCAAAGAATTAAATAGAAATAAATCAATAAAAATAAATCAAATATGCATCAGGAAATATACAGTGTTTTAATGCATAGTTGAAGCAGTGCTCGCTCACTTGACCATCTTTGTTCAAATCTATATGTCTATGTTTCCAAGTATATGTTTATACTCTCCTCAAGCAGAGGCTGGCTCCAGCAGAACCCTTTGGAAAAGGAGGAGGCCACTCATGTCCCCAGGGAGCTGTTGAGTGTCATCAGGGCAGGAAAAGTTACAGAGCTGGAGCTCATGCGGAGGCTAAGAGGCAGCAGAGGGGGTAAGTCCAGCAGCAAGGGCACAGACACGGTGGAAAGAACTTCTTTGGGACAGAAGGGAAATGAAAAAATTTTCCTGCTGTTCAGAAAGTAACAAGTTAATTGAACTGAAACACAGAATTAAGTTCCAGTCTACATGGACACAATAGGCAGCAGAAGGTAAGTGTACTAATCTCTACATTTCTGTTCTGTTCGTTCATTGCGTTGAGTTCTTTTGATTTTGAAAGTTAATACTGTCTTTTTTCCATGTTTATTTTTTAATAAAAGTTAATTTTGAACCTAAACCCTTTTGGTGCCTTTGGGGAGTTTCTCTAGAAGGAAGTTCAAGCACATCTGTTCTGCAGCATTGGCCAAATCACTATCACAGTTTATATCTGCACAGATACAGAGCAAGGCTACAGCTGTAACCATGTGCTCACAAAGGATTTTAAAAAAAAAAAAAAATCATATCCCTTATGAAATGACAATGAAGACAGAGACTAGCAGGATGTTTCTGTAGGTGATGTGATGCTCAGGTAGAATGACAATTTCACCTTCACTGTCATGAATCGATGAGATAAGAGTAAAAGTCAACTTATTCCTCACACTCTTCAATTCTTTCCATCTCATTCATGTTATTTCCAGGGTGGGTAGAATATAATTTGTAATGTTTTCCTACTCTTCAGACCGGAAATAGCACTGATAGCACTTTCAGTGCCCTGCAAATATTTTTTTTTTTTTTCAAATATCACTCTGACTTAAATCCTACAACATTGGTCCCTTTAATACCTTACTAATGGATTTCAGCTTCTTGAACAGATATATTTCCTTAAGTTTTTTATGCCTTTGATGTTATTTTCCAGCTTGCTAACCTCACTTTCTTCAGTGTTGTCTGATTTCCATTATTTTCCTTCTCATCCTCTTCTAATAACTTCATTCCATGTTCAATGAAGTTGTTAAGCCCTGATCATACCTGTTTTGTGTCTATTGTTTTTGTCCACAGTAAAGTTCATTTTATCCACCCATTTTCTGCTCTATTTCTTCATCCTTTAATCTTCCTCAACAAACACAGTACCATTTTTACCTACATTTCCTTTCTCTTCACAAACAAAATTATCCAGATTTTGGTTTAACATAAAAGACATAAATAAAACACATTACAAGAAAGTCATTTGCTGCTGTGTACATACTTGCTCTTGATGTCACTCTGCTTTACTATCTTACCACTCCAAATTCCTTCTCTTTCTCTCTCTTAAAAAATTAAAATATGTATATGTCAACTAAGCTCCCTGCCACTTCTTGTTAGAGAATTCAGGAAAACGTTATCTACTTTTTCTTACTTTTTGAAGATGAGTTTTTACTTTGAACTCTTGACCTCTGCAGAAAAATATCTCCCTGTCTGCTTCTTTATTTCTTTTCAAATTTTCAGGAAAAGTCTACTGCAAACTCAAAACCAAGTAATCTCCAATTAAATGCTATGGCTGGGTAATCTTTTGGTACTCAACATTGCGCCTTCTCTATGGAAATAAAGAAACTTTCATAATCTTGCTAAGTAAAACTTACCACATTAGCAACCTAAAAAATTACACTGACATAATTCTTCAGTTGTCTGGTTTACTGTTTTCCTGTAACAAGACTACTTTGACGATTTGTTCTTTTTTGTAAAGGTCGTATATTTAGATTAGGTTACTATTTCCTTGTTGATGAGTTGGAGGAAGTATTCTCAATTGCCACTGCAGCACCATTGCTTTTTTAAGTGCAGTATAGGGGAAAACTAGAAAGACAGTGTATTGCCCCATAGCTTTTCAAGATAAAGACACAGCACATGCAGAAATGTCATCAGGTTATCAAGGACCGGCAAAATGTCTTCAACTGAGCCAACAAATGATTATACGTATCCTCTTCATACTTCTAATAATGGCATGCCATTCTCTCACTGAGGTTTCTTCCTCTTTTATTTTAGTTTGTGTATTAAAATGATATCTGACAATAGAGAGTTAAGTAAACTCCTGTGTCACATATGCTTGTATTCTTCTCTTGTTTCCTTGTTCTTACAATAATTTATCCCAAATCAAATGGCTATATGTTTCCTCAAATAAAGCTTTCTCCCCGAGTGACTTTCTTCATTAATACTCTTACTTCCATATTTAGAGTTGGGTGTAAATGTATATGACTAGCTTTATCCAATCCAGTTAAACACTTTTATTTCTTGATTGGCCTTTAGGTTTATGCTTTAGATTACAATATCATGTACAGTTGTATAAAAGAGAAATTCCCCTGAATTCTAGTAAAGACACTGATTTGACAGTGATGGTAATTGGGATAAAAGTCTAATTCATGTAGTAAATAATTTTATTATTGCTAACAGAACTTAATGAATAGAGAAGTAAACAATCTTAGGTAGATAAATCAGAGTTGTACAGATGCAATTTTAAATGGTTAATTTTGAAATGTTTTGTGATCTTTTCTTATGCTACTCTAATAGACTTTCTAATGAAAACCTACTTTTTATTAAAAAATAATGAAAGTAGGGATTTAATAGTGGAAATGGATATCATAGAAGTGAGTCTTAACCGAAACTTGAACAAACAGGAAAAAAAAATCATCTGAGCTTAAAAAGAGATTTTAAATATGTCACAACTCTGCTCTGGAGAAGAACCCTACTGCTTTTGTTTCAGTGAAGTCTGGCACCATTCATGACTCTTTTTTCATTTCTAAGATTCTTCTTTTTGTATATGGTCCAATATATTAAAAACTGATTATGATGCTGTGATGTTAAAACCCAAATAAATTCTAAGTATATTTAGTTTCCTCTGCAGTTTAAAGTATGCTAAAGCATAACCATCTCTAACGCTAACATATCACAAGGGAACACTTTATTGCACCCCTCCATGGAGGAGAGCTGCAGAGGGAGATGAGAATTAGCGGTATTGAGACATGTATTTTCTGCCTAGTACTCAGTGATCACATTTTTGTAGGGCTTGAACAGCTAGAGTTTGAACTATATAATCTAAGAAAAAGTTAACATATTCAGCAATTAATAATTATGAAAGTTGCAATTACTGCAACGAAGAGAAGTTACACTATGGAAAATGGGTTGCTGCCATCAGCAAAATTAAATATTTCTGTCCATTTTCCAACATTTGTATCTAAGGTGCTTGCTATTCAAAAGTGCTGATCTATAGTTACCTCTTGAAATGTTACTTATTCAGTGCTGGCACACACAGCAATTGTTCAGTTTGCTTACAGGATGTCCTGCTCCTGTCAGCACCCCTGAGCAGTTTGTAAAACGTATGTGGATTCTCCTGCCTTCACACTCCTTATCACCAAGCCCCACATAAAACATCTTAGTTAATTACACATGCTCTGACTTCACACCCTATTTTTCCTAAAATGCTGGACAAGATCCTGCCACCAGAGGCTCAGGATATTGTCAAACTCTTGCTTCAGTAAGATCAGTTAGACAGGATATGAGGTATGAACAGGCTGCTCACAACTTTCCTATGTCCAGTTAAAACATGGTGAATGGCTGAAGGGAGAACAAAAAAATATTCTAAGAACAAACACAGGGCAAATTTCCAGTTGTGTCGCATTAGTTCCACCCTCTGGGAGAATGCTTGCTTGGTGTACCAGGTGAAGTGATGCCATCAAAACAAATGAACAGGGTTTGACAGGCACAAAGCAGTATAACAGAAAGAAGAAAGAAAGAGGAAAGAAAGAGGAAAGAAAGAGGAAAGAAAGAGGAAAGAGGAAAGCTTTGTCTGCAATACCTACAGCTTCTTTTGTGGCCTGCAAGTCATGGGTTTCTCAGAAAAGAAGCCTCAAAACCTCTATGTATGGCTTAATATATGTTATTTTCTTTACCTTTCCTTCTGAAGCAGCAGAATTACTGGCACCAGGCATTTGGTACTGTACTGAAGTACAGGATCCCTGTGTCAATGGCTCAAGTGGTTTGCCTGAAAATGTTGTAGACTGTGAGCAGTTTAACAGATTCAGAGAAATTTAAGGTAATATATTCCATTAC
>VYZV01042214.1:30440-46123 GCA_013401275.1 Pandion haliaetus
TACACAAAACCCCAACCCCTACCCTCCAACCCCACCCCACCCCCCAAAAAAGTCTCCTGGGATTGCTCATAGACCCTACAGTTTTGAAATGTTAAGATTAGTCAGTAAACTTAGAGTATTTAATTCACATATAACAATACATAGCCAAATCCAGTGGAGTGGATGAGGCAGGTGGCCCATCCCCTCTGGGGCTGGCTGAGAGGGGCTGCTCCTGTCCCCTTTCCAGACCCCACCAGCAATAAGGCCGAGCACTAACGTCTGTACAGGCACTGCTGCCTGCAAACAGGCTAATGCAGACAGGTGGAGAGTACCTTCACAGGCACCCACTTAAAACAAGGATAGCATGAATAACCCAGTCCTGTTTCTCAGGTCTCTCAGGGAAAAGAAACCCTTCCCAGGTCTCACCAGTGTCTGTCTTCCAGGCGCTCCATCTCTCTGGGGTCCAGCTTTCAGATCCCAAATCCCTGGTTAACCAGCTCCCAGACCGTTGGTCTCTCCAGTAACCAGCACTCAGACTTCTCCTGTTTGCCAGCTCGTCTGCCTTGAAGTTTGCTACTGGGTGATACACGCAGAATAGAGAGCACACTCAGACAGAAAGTGGTTAAAAATAGAGTTCAACCAGAAAATGAGAGGTGATGATCAGCTGTGGGGTTGGTGAGACAAGCGCGCTGACCGAGAGCCTGCTTACACATCCCCAGCCTCTTTTACGCCCTTTTCTCCTCATTCCTCTGCATTTGTTCCATCCCAGTTCACACCTCTCTCCACTTCCAAGCTTTTTCTTCTCTCCTTAAACATTCCATAATAACTTCTGTGCAATCCCCAAATTCTTGTTCAAAGCCGGAACGCCTCTCTCCAGCCCTCTCCAGCTATTCCCTAATATGTCCTGTCCACCTTTATGCAGTCATCTCCCTTCGTTTGTGCAGTATCCCTCTGCAGAACCACCATAGCAAGTTTTGCAGCAGGAATAGAGGCTGAGCTGTTCAGGATAAAGGCTGAGCTGTATCAGACTTGCTGGTTTTAGTAGTTGATTCAGAGGGACTGGGATTCCCACCTTATTATTGCTTCTCTGATCACTGCTTGGTCTTTGTGGTTTTGAACAGCCGTTAGTCAGGTATCCTTTCCTTTGTTAGTATTTCTGCAGAACAGTGAACAGTGATGTGCAGGCAATTCTAATTTTATGGTTTTTTTTTTACTAAATTCCTTTACATTTTATATGGTGAGGTCTAGAACCAAACTCTCAGATTGCATGATTCATTCATGCTATCTATAAGACACTGAGGTTACAAAAGATGACAGTAGTTACAAATGGTAGCAAACCAGTGACACAAGGAATTATATACTTCAATATACTATGTAAATAGAAGTATTAGGGAGGTGAAAGACTAAAATCTATCCATTGAAGTAGAAATAAGATGACACGTCTATATGGGAATACTTAACAAAATAATGGTTATTTACCGAACTCAAAGACAGCAAAACTTTCTTGAGATGGTGGTAATTTAATATTTGCTATAGTAACTAACAAAGTTTGATACAAATACTATAGCACAGATAGCACAGTGTGCAAGCAATTAACGTCAAGGGATTTTTCCTCCTCTATACAATTTTAAGTATCTTTTTGTCTAAATGTCATGCTTCTAGACAAGAGAATGTGAACTTACTTCAGATATATTGTCACAGAAACTTATCCATCAATATTATTTATAACTAACACAAGAAAGCACCCTGAAACAAAATATATCAAAAAAAAAAGAAAAAGCAAAACTAGGTAAATGCTAATTCATGTGAAAGACATTAAAAGGACTAATACATTTGATCTAAACCCCAAAGTTCAGATCAAGAAAAAAAGAAAATGGTACTAAAATGAAATCAGAGAAGGACTTCTAAGCCTTTTTTTCTCTAGCGTCTTTGTTTCTTTTACCTTGAGGTGGATTTTTTGTACGTTCCTTCACCTAACCATAAGGAACTTGATAACTGTTCTTTGCACTTTTCAAGACCTCATAAAAGTCCATATAAATTCTAGTTTCCCCTTTTTTTTTATTTTTCCTTAAAATGATAATCTTGAATATTTGCTATATTTTTCTGGAAGAGAAAAAGCATCTTCTTTTTAACACATTTTAACAGTGGGACATTTGAAATTTTTTTTTAATATTACAGTACTTATATCTGATTTTTAATAATGATTCTTGTATATCACTCTCTTATCCTGCAAGTGCTTTGGGATTTTCCAAGATTCACCTTGGAAATGCTGAGTGTCTCTACTGACTAGAATAGAAAACTTTAACAACTATTGAGACTGGCTTCTAGCTCTAAAATGTTTGGAAATTTAGGGGGTTTAGGTTATGTCTTAAAGATTGTGACTGTCTGTATCATCCTTATAAAGTAACAAGTGTAAGATGGGACCAGATCAGAAAATACATACCAATTCAAAACATAGATACATGTGGTGCTATTTCTATTCTTACAGGTCTGTGTTTTCTTAATTAAAAATTACAAGCTTGTGCTTATAAAAAACAAGTATTTCTTACGTGTTTGAGCTTTGTTTACACTTCCAGTTTGCAGAGGGTCATTTTGAGTTCTTTTATGCCAGAGTACCCTTAAACCACAGGCAAAATGTTTCTGTGAGTCATTTAGTTTTTGCAAATGATTTTCTGGCCCTAACGTGAAAGTAGTTTCACCGAGATGTGGGATGAGTTTTCCCACATTGAACTCAATATGTACGTGTTCCTGTAGCAAACTCTGTTTCTGCCAAGATTCTTCTGCCAGTACCCCACATAATTTTGGACTTCTTTGTTCCAATACGGTTGTTCTTTACTTCTTTTAGGCTATGCCCGATACAAGTGCACTCCAAGCTGCACCCCAGTAAGTCAACAGCTAACAGAGCACACTAGCTTGTTTCTGCCAGCATGCACACCTTCTAGACCATAAGTGAGGCATAATATATACTAATCTGCTGCTCCTGCTCCATGTTCCCTGTCTCCTTTGCATCCTTCTCCATTTATCTATCTAAACTATCTCTAAATTAATCCAAGAAATTGAAAGCTATACAGGAGTGGGATTTGCAAATCTGCAACAAAATGTGTAACACCTTGTATGGAGAGCAGTCGTATCAAAACAGTTTGTCCTTCTTTTTCTCCCTTTCTTTCTAAACCTATGTTGCCGAGATTAGCACAAAGGTGCCTTTATTCAATGAATGCAAGCTCATCCACATAAGAAGGAAAAGATGATATAATTTAAAAGAAAATCCTATATATTTTCATATTTTTGTCTCTTCTTCCAGATATAAGAGAAAGGAAGGGACAGAAAACTCACAAACAGCTGTGTTTTTGAAGGAGATGCAAATGTTCCTGGTAAGCACAACTAACTCCTTTAGTACGGTATTGCCTGCTACTATCTCCAAATTAAAATAGTTCAAGATTTTTTCTTTAAGACTTCCATCAAAAGATGTGGAAGCAAAAGAAACCATTCTTTTTAATTAAGGTATGTGCTTTCCTCCAGTAATTAATTTCCAAATGTATGAAAATCTAGAATACCTATCCACAACTTCCATCTTTAAATTTGGATTTGTGTTTTTAACTTTTTCTTAAATTGGTCTAAAGATTTTATTTTTAGCTGGCGATGACTAACTACCTAAAAGAAGCACACGTTCTGCCATGCTGAAGAGATCTCTCATGTAGATGCCACACTGTGGTTTTGTGAACGCAGCATGGATTTCTAGGACAGTGCCTTCAGATGTTGTTGAGGCACAGTTTGCTACCTTGGCTTCATTGCTCCTGCCTACAGAAGTTACTTCAAAGAAGATATGAGAGAAAGGTCAGCTCAAAGCAAGCCTGCCTTCCCCCCTGCACCGCCATGGACCTATTTTGACTGAATTAAAAGACGTCAGGTATGCCTGTAGTACCATAGTACCATTGTTCAGCTCCCCAGAAATCTTTTCCTTTGAAGGTGATCCCAGCTCACACAAGGAAGAGGGATGAGGAAGTAGGGAAATTATCCATTATGATAATAAGCTTCATAAAAGAGCGGCCAAAAAAATTTTAGGGATACTTGATCAGTGTTGAATCCTTATCGCAAAACCTTAAGCATTTCCAAAATGATACAACATAACATTAACAGACAATATGGTGTGTACAAATTGCATTAACGTAGGTGTACAAAGTATACAACAAATTTAAATAGTAAATGTGACCTTTGGGAGAAGATCTTAATTCAAATAAATGTTTGAAAAAAGACTTTTTAAAGTCCCTTAAAATACGCATATATCACCACACATTTTCTCGGGTTAAAACTGTGTTGAACACTCACAATAGCCTTCATATCAATTATTAGTAGTGATTATGGATTTTCATGCAGAGTGTTACAGACCATGCTCTTAAAAATCAGTTCTCAAGGTTAAGTCAATCAGATAACAACTTGCTTACATATGGTGACGAGAAGGACATACAAGTAGTGTTACTGCTAATGAGCAAAACTGCTAGTAGGGAATCCAGGACTTTCACAAACGTTTTTATGCAACTTTAGGTAATATATGTATGTCATCATCTAAGACATTAGATGATGACATGCATCCTTTTCATGCATTTTAAGAAAACTTTGTCCTTAAACTCTAAAAAACAAAATAAATTGTGGAAAATAATTTTTAAGACAGTTACTAATAAACAAACATGAAAAAGAGAGACATGTTACATTTGCACTGGTTTTCTTCTGCAGTGCATATTACTGGCTACATTTTAAATGTACAAATGCATGTCTTAACTGATTTTTCCAGGGTTTTTTTATTTTTTCCTTTCCTATGATCCTCATTTAAATCTGATATGCTTGTGCATTGGCAATAAGAAAAGCATAGAAGCAATCCTCTAGTTCTGAAGTATTAAACCAATCCTATGTTCTTAAAGAATCTTTTCACTATCTGAGCTTCTATTGTTATGCCTCAATTCTTAGGGCACATTTGTGAAACATAACTGAATGATCTTTTTCCTTAAATTTTATTTTAGCTACATGAACTCTGGTATACTGCTAATAATGCTAACAAGAGGTCTGTTTCCAGACTTCTCCACTTGTATAAGCACTTTGCAGGTCTTTTAGCACTAATCTACTCCAGGAAGAAGTAGCTTAGTTCAAATCATGATTATAACATGATTTTCCATACCTTAATGTAGCCTTGATCTGCATGCCGTGAAATTTACCAAATGCAATTGTAGTGGTGACATTTCAGGGCTCCAAATTTTTCCCATTTGTTTCCCTTTCTGAAAGTAAACAGACATTTCTACTAAATGCTTTGTTGAATACATAAATGAAGCTTTTATGGTCACATAACCATTTAGAGAAGTAAACAATTTTATTTAAAAGAGAAAAATCCCAACAAAAACAATTGTGGTCATTTCACTGTGACTTTATGTCTTATATCTAATCGCAGCATCAAACTCACCTGAAATAGTCAGAGAGGATAACAAGAGCTTGTTACTGATTGCTGCTGTCACAGTAACATCTAGGATAAAAAATTAATGACCAGGACTCCATGACTCTAAGCTAACTGCACCAATGGTAACAGCTGTATTTCTTCCATTTTAAAAGCCAGCTTTGTTGAAGAAAAGAGGGTTACCTGTATATGGAGAAACATAACTGTCACATAGATTTTGTGGGATGGGGAGGATTTAACCTAGTTTCATTAATTGTCAAGAGACACCCTACATATATTCTGTCCCTTTTTGTTTTGAGTAATCATTTGATAGACAGATTACATAAATATAAGGCAGTATTAACAATTGACTTTCCTGGTGTGACAGGCTGAGCATTATACATACACAATTACTTTGGACTTTTAAAAGTGAGAGACAGCTGTGGACTATAGATAGTGTACCACTAATGATGCAGCTCACAGGAATGAATGGACAGGTTAAGCCACATTCAAATTTCACATGAATGAATGGACAGGTTAAGCCACATTCAAATTTCTATTCCTTCGGACAATTAATACAAGATGCTTGGGAAACAGATGGCCAGGCATCTAAAAGTCAAATCAGAATCTTTTATGGTCTATGGGGAACAGTTATTTGCAGCAGAATTGAAGAAGATTAACATGTTGTTGACAGTCTATGCAATCTTCTTTATCATCTATTTAAAAGAAGAAATTGTTCTCTGCAAGAGACCTGACTTACGCAGTATAGGTGTGCCTGAGAGAAGACTTGCAAGTGTTTTCTATCACACTGAGTTTAGACCTCTCTGAAACACAAGAAGCTACAATAATGGTGCTTTTAGTCTCAAAAGAGAAGCTTTGTGAAATGCAAGTCTTTGTCACCATGCCTTCGTCAGGAGTTGAGAATGTTGTATCCTATTATTTAACTTAACTTTAATGTTTAACTTGGAGAACACTATCATATTCCCTTTTATTATAGGCTAGGTAAGCAAATTTAATAGGAAGTTAGCCCAGTTATGGGTTTAGTCACCTTTAACTTTTACCTGTCTTTGCAACTCTCAGATTGTTTCTATTCCTTTTCTTGGGAAGCCTTTCAGTTTGTTTTTTGGCACTAGGGTAAACCATACTGTTCTGTAGTGCAGGTGTAATACTGTTGGAATGCTTTATCAGAACCTTTATCAATTGTCATGTGATGCTTTTGTGTTCCTCATAAAAAGTCACCATCTTCTTCTTAAAGTCTCTTCTAGTGTGTCACCAAAATAGCATCCAAGACATGCTGCTGAGCTCCTGAGAACCTTGGTCAGGTGAAAACATTGTGGTATTTCTTTTTCTTACTGTATTTCAGCAGAAGACCATTCCCTTGTTCTGCAGGGGGAGGATTCCTCACTCGTCCCCTGCTCCACCATGGGGTCCCTCCCACGGGAGACAGTCCTTCACCAACTTCTCCAACATGGGTCCTTTCCGCGGGTTGCAGTTCCTCACAAACTTCCCTGGTGCGGGTCCTTTCTGCGGGCTTCAGTTCTTCCCAAACTTCCCTGGCACGGGTCCTTTCCGTGGGCTTCAGTTCTTCCTGAACTTCCCTGGCGTGGGTCTTTTCCGCGGGCTGCTCTCCAGTCACACACTGCTCCAGCGCGGTTCTTACCATGGAGTCACGGCAATCTTCGGGAGCCTCCGCTCCACCATGGACCTCCCTGGGCTGCAGGGGGACAGCCTGCCGTCTCCCCATGGTCTGCAGGGCCATCAGCCTCCTCAGGTGCCCCATCCTCCCCCTCCTTCTTCACTGACTCCAGTATCGGCAGAGATCCTCTCACGTTTCCCCCCAACCCCCACACTGCCGGTTCCCCTTCTTAAATCTGTTCTCCCAGAGGCGCTACCACCGTCACTCCCCTCCCAGAGGTGGGTCCGACATTTTGGCGCCGGGGACCTTTTCCAGC
This sequence comes from Pandion haliaetus, assembly GCA_013401275.1. Classification (NCBI taxonomy): domain Eukaryota; kingdom Metazoa; phylum Chordata; class Aves; order Accipitriformes; family Pandionidae; genus Pandion; species Pandion haliaetus. Next base: position 37,791 of record VYZV01042214.1, read on the forward strand.
AGCTTCTTAAAGGGTCCACCTCTGCAGCCCCCCTCCCCTGCCACCAAGGAAAACCGCGCCACACAAACCCATAACACTACCTTAAACTACATTTTATTTTTTAGTCATAATAAAGACATTATTTTTTAATTTTAGTCTAGCATATGATATGACTTTATGGTCCCACATATTCTAGGCCACTCAGCTCACTACATCTCACAGATAAACTGGTAATCTTAAGGGAGGTTGAACGTACAGAATAAGAGTTGATTTTGATGCCTTTTGATGGTGGACAAATTTGTGTATGCTATTGAACAGTAGATAACTGTAAAGCAATGACAGAATACTTCATACAGAGACACTAAAACATCTTTCCTTTGACTCTAGGGATTTTGAAAAGCTAAGATTTGTTTTGCTTATAAGAAATTGATAGTAAAGTAGACTAGAATTAGAATTAAGCCTATTCCTGAAAGAGTTCTTACCAGGAAAACTTCAGAGTTTAGAGACCAGGCACACTTTTTCCCAGTGGAGAGTGGTCTATGTATTTCCCACGAATGAGTAATTTTTGAGTAATATTAGACCACGGAGAAATTTGTCCAACAGTACCCATCTGATGAGTGTTATCAATGAGAAAGTAGAAGTTTAGCTCAATTAATATCTCGATTCTACACGATGAACTCAATTTTCAATTTGTAATAAACATATATGGATCAACTCACATTAATGTAATACATTCCAATCAGACAGCAGCTGAGGAAAGTTAAATTCAGCTGCTCATATGGACCAATCTCTGGTTCTGTAATACAGATTTTGATAATTGTGTCAGTTATCATTATAAAACAATGTTTTTAATACTTAAGTGGAATAAAGGTAACTAAGGAATGTATTTGTTTCTTCTTTGATATCCACAGTAGAGTGAGACAGGACTAAATGGAAATTTTAAGGATTTTTTTTTTTGCTTGACTGTTGGTAACTTCATGAACATATTGCACAAGAAAGCAATTATAAACAAGAAAAAGTAATGCTAAGCCAATCTTGCATTTCAGAAATGTTGAAATAGAAATTCACAAAGCCCACAGCCCAGTAGATATCTGCAGAAAAAATTGTAAACAATTGGACAGGTTATATGAACCTCTGTTGATCTCGATTTCTTATCTCTAGTAGTTAGACAAAGGAGTCCTTTAGTGTAAATAAAAGTTTCTAACTGTGGTGAGTTTTGGCATAAGTTTTTTATTTCTGCAGTTGGAAGAAGTGACTATTCTTTGCTCCTGTGCTCAGTTAACAGTTCTGATAGCTTGATGACAATTTACACTATGCACAAGAAGGGAATTTGCACCATATTTAACCTTCTTTAAATAATAAATTATTTCTTATTTATTATTTTCTTTTTATTCATAATAAATGTTGCCAGGTGGCCAGAAACTCACCTCAAATACTGTTCAGTTTTGGGCCCCTCACTACAGGAAAGACATTGAGGCCCTGGAGCGTGTCCAGAGAAGGGCAACGAAGCTGTTGAGGGGCCTGGAGCACAAGTCTTCTGAGGAGCGGCTGAGGGAACTGGGCTTGTTTAGCCTGGAGAAAAGGAGGCTGAGGGGAGACCTTATCGCTCTCTACAGCTACCTGAAAGGAGGTTGTAGTGAGGTGGGTGCTGGTCTCTTCTATCAAGTAACTAGAAGTAGGACAAGAGGAAATGGCCTCAAGTTGCAGCAGGGGAGGTTTAGATTGGATATTTGGAAAAATTTCTTTACTGAAAGGGTTGTCAGACATTGGAACCGGCTGCCCAGGGAAGTGGTGGAGTCACCATCCCTGGAGGTATTTATAAGACTTGTAGATGTGGTGCTTAGGGACATGGTTTAGTGGTGGACTTGGCAGTATTAGGTTAACAGTTGGACTCGATGATCCTAATGTTCTTTTCTAAATGAAATTATTATATAATTCTATTAAAGATGTTATTTTTTAACTTTATTCTACAATACGATACAACTTTATGATCTCAGATAACCATATGAAATGGGCTATTGTATACTTATGTGATTCACTGGCGATCAAAGATCTAAGCCACAAAACTGGCAGAAAACGTGTATTTTTCTTGGCTTTTCTTTTCAGTAATTATGAACATTCTGACAATTTCTACCACTGATCATAAATTAACAGACAGCAATTTTTACTTTCAATATAGGCAAACTGAATGACATAATTACAGCCCCATATAGCCTGTTAAAAAATGTTTAAAGTAGATGTCAAATTTTGTAGGAGGTATCATCCAAATTTGTGCTCTTGAGTTCAGTATTGTCTCAGGCATTCAAACAGCTCTCTCTGACTACACCAAGCTGGTGGTCTCTAGACTTGTTTAACAACTTGCCAGCAACATGGACAGTTGGGATCGAGTACACTCTCAGCAAGTTTGCCGACGACAGCAAGCTGTGTGGTGCAGTCAACACACTGGAGGGAAGGATGCCACCCAGAGGGACTTTGGCAGGCTTGGGAGGTGGGCCCATGTGAACCTCATGAAGATCAATCAACAAGGCTAAGCGCAAGGTCCTGCATATGGGTTGGGGCAATCCCAAACCCGAATACAGGCTGGGCAATGAGCAAATTGAGATCAGCCCTGCGAAGAAGGACTTGGGGGTGCTGGTTGACCAGAAGCTCAACACAACCTGGCAATGTGTGTTTGCAGCCCAGAAAGCTAACCGTATCCTGGGCTGCATCAAAAGAAGCGTGACCAGCAGGTCAAGGGAGGTGATTCTCCCTCTCTACTCTGCTCTCGTGAGACCCCACCTGGAGTACTACAATCAGCTTTGGGGCCCTGTGGTAGGTTGACCCTAGCTGGGCGCCAGGTGCCCACCAAAGCCACTCTGTCACTCCCCCTCCTCAGCTAGACCGGGGAGAAAATGTGTAACAAAAGGTTTGAGGGTCAAGATAAGGACAGTTTATTAAAGTGAAAGCAAAGGATGCACGTGCAAAAGCAAAGGAAAACAAATGATGATATTCTCTACTTCCCATCAGCAGGCTATGTATAGCTACTTCCTGGAAAGCAGGGCTTCAGTACGCGTAATGGTTGCTCCGGGAGACCAAAATGCCCCCCCTTCCTCCTCCCTTTACTTAGCTTTTATAGCTGAGCTGATGTCATATGATATGGAATACCTGTTTGGTTAGTTTGGGTCATCTGTCCTGGTTTATGTCTCCTCCCAAGATCTTGTCCAGCCCCAGCCTGCCCTTGAGGGGGACAAAAATGTTTCAGAGACAGCCTTGATGCTGTGCCAGCACTGCTCCGCAGTAGCCAAAACACTGGTGTGTTATCAACACCTTTCTAACTACCAATGCAGAGCACGGCTGTACAAGGGCCGCTATGGGGAGAATTAACTCCATCTCAGCCAGACCCAATACAGGCCCCCAACATAAGAAAGCACATAACAGCTCAAGCAGGTCCAGAGGAAGGCCACAAAGATGATCAGGGGGCTGGAGAACCTCTCCTATGAGGACAGGCTGAGAGAGTTGGGTTTGTTCAGCCTGGAGAAGAGAAGGCTCTGTGGAGACCTTCTAGCAGCTTTCCAGTACCTAAAGGGGGCCTACAGGAAAGCTGGTGAGGGACTCTTTAACAGGGAAGGTAGTGATAGGAAGAGGGGTAATGGCTTTAAACTGAAAGAGGGTACATTTAGATTGGATATAAGGAAGAAATTCTTTACTGTGAGGGTGGTGAGGCACTGGAACAGGTTTCCCAGAGAGTTGTAGATGCCCAATCACTGGAAGTGTTCAAGACCAGGCTGGATGGGGCCTTGAGCAACCTTGTCTAATGGAAGGTGTTCCTGTCTATGGCAGAGGGTTTGGAATTAGATCATCTTTAAAGTCCCTTCCAACCCAAACCATTCTATGATCCTATGATTCTTATTTCACATTTTTCTGATGTGAATATATTTTGACCCTTTCCTATTAACATTTCCCTTCTCCATTTCTCATCACTTTTCCCTCCATATTTGATAAGCTATATGACATATATGCCTGGTTAGCTAGCTATCTATAGAAATTTTCTGTCATTCTATTATCTGTGCACTAGATTTAGCATTTTCTGTGAGGAATTATTATACTTTAAGAGCAAAAGTTTTAGACTGGTTCTCACTGTAACTGAATAAAATAAAAAATAAAATAATAATTTAAAAGAGAAATCAAAAAAATTGAAAATAGCTTAAAACTACAGCATATGAGCAGACTTTGACTTAAAAAAGGACCCTTCAGGGAAATGACAACTAGCAACAGACCTTACTGCAAATTTAAAATGCAAATTCATACCCCCTCTAAATGCAAGACTTTTCCCTCAACCTTCATGAAATTCTAAAATAACGATTTTGCCTGGGACAATACAATAGTGTCTGAAAAGAGCTGATTGGCTGGAGAATATGAGTTATAATTAAGCCTACAATCCAACAAGGCTCATCATTCTACTTTAGTTTCTCATTTTATACAGAACATTGCCTCTTTGAGTCCAGACTAATTTCTATCTCATAACCTCAAAAAACTGTAAATTACAGCAAAAAGTTTTCAAAGTAATTAACTAAATATTCTTATTGAGACCTATATGCTGATTATAATGATTGACACTAAGCAACATCTCAAATTGGTGTGGGATCCTGCATAGACTTTTTCACAGGTTTAACCATCTTTACATGCAGATCCCCAAATGACTTCAAAGTTGCTCGTAATTAATGCTTCAGAAATCTTAGCCCTGCTTGCCAGAATATTCTTGATAATCTCCTTATTCTTTTATTCATCAGGAAAACACATGGAACTCATTTGACACTAAATAGAGAACATGTAACAGTAGTAATTCCCAACAGTTCAAAAAAGGTAAAGAGAAAGCAGGAAGACATAAAATTTCATAATGAAAATCACATTGGTTGATCCTGAATGTACTTCTTTTTCTGCTCAGTATATTTCGAAACTGATCCTTGTCCTTGCTTTTCCTTATTTCCATATGCAGGCCTGCATAAAAATTTCTGAGTTTAGACCAAAACAAAATTAACAGTAAAGATTAATCTATTTAAGCAGCATAAAGATTCTTCAAGGAAAACAGACCTGAAGGAACTTCTTGAATCAGTCACCAGTGCTACCTAATATGTTCTAATACAATTAAAATCTGTTTTAAAAGCAGGCAATATCTTTGTCCCATTCCTCCTATTCTGGTAAGAAACTTTCTTCTCTTTTCCAGGCTAACTTAATTAGTGGGATGTTTATATCCCTCTGTTCTGATGTGTATATTGTTTTAGGTGTTTTTCCCCTCACTGCTGTAAACTACCATAAACTTTTTTCACTATGATATATTTATAGATCGCTCAGATTTTGTTTTACTATGCTTATTCAGCAAAACTTCTCTGGTTTCTTCATAAATAGAGTTCCCATTTCCATGTTCATCCTGAAAATAAAGATCTCTTCCTTGTACATGATATTTCAGAGGAAGGCTCACCAGTGTTTTATATAACAATACTAATTCCTTCTTAAATATGCTTGACCAATGCTTCCTAAGGCTGCATAACAATTTCTTTAAACTGCTTTGCTTTTGTGATTTCAAGTACTTGTAGAATGGTTTGGGTTGGAAGGGAACTTTAAAGGTCTAAGTCCAACACCCCTGACTTGGGCAGGGACATCTTTCACTAGATCAGGTTGCTCAAAGCCCCATCCAACCTGACCAATCCATAACCAGCTTGGAGATCCCAAAGGTTTTCTTCATTTCTACCTGTAGTGTTTCCATTGTATAGCCCAAACTGTTGCTAGAAGTACATTTTGAAATTTGAACTAGTAAATTTTATTCTACTTCTATTACTTCAATTCTTAAGGAGTCTAATTCTTACTGTATATGAGTCTTCCTCTGTACCGTCAGTTTCATAGCATCAGCAAGTCTCCATTGCCCAGGCATTAGAGTACATCAGTGAACAGTATTAAATAAGATTTGTCCCTTATCTTTGAGTTTCACTACCAACATTCTACAAATCCAACAGTTGTCTCCCCAACACAGCCTCCTTAACCACCTTGCATTACTGTCTTTCTCTACCATAATTATAGCAAATGTTTTGCTGAAATTAGATTAAAACTATTGAATTTCCCTGTCTAGACAATCAATCAGTTATCTTATCAGACAGATACAAAGTTAGTCTGACATAACCTACTTTTGATAAACTGATGCAGTATTTTCCAACAGTTATTCATTTATAGTCATTACTTGAATACTTACTTTCGGTATTTATTTGTATGTCTTGAATGCTATTGAGGGTAGACGAATCAACTTGCAGCTGCATCGGGTTTTTTTCTCATAAGGTAGATACTATATTTTCCTGTCATATGATGCCACTCCAACTTGGCAGATTCATTACAGATACCTGCTACTAACTGTGGATTTCACAAGCCAGCTGTTTTGAACTTCGGGTATAAGGAACATCCAGTCCATACACTATTCAAACAGACCCTTTTTTACCATCTTTTTCTAAAACATTTTTTTTAATCAAACTGATTCTTTTTATCCACCCCTCCTCATTGTCTACACAATCAGTAATATCCAATAAGAGCCCTCCTGTCTTGCATTTGCTGACCAGAGAATCTACTTCATCAGCTGGAGACATAACCTTTAAACACTCTTCCTTAATCCGTTGGCTGGAAAAATCCTTTCCTCAACGTTTAAGTACTGCACTCACAGTGACTCTGCTGCTGACAGATGGAGGAATAAGAAGGCAAATTTATTAACTTAACATATACCTCCAGTGTGCTAGCAAAAAAAACCCCAAAACAACCTGAGAATAGTTTTTTTCAGCCAACAGAATTCATTTCTCTCTCTTTCTCTTTAAAATCTGTGGTGTTCTTGATGTGCCTTTGCAAACCTTCAATATGGCAGTTTTATTTTTCTAAAAAAGTGTCATCCCTACAAAAGAGGATTTGATGCATTTTGATTTCATTATATAGTAATAGAATTTCACAACATTACTTCTTTAATATAAGACCAGAGTTTAAATGAGCATATTTCACCTTTTAGAGCTCAGAAAGCTTTCCTCTGGGCAGTTTATTTGATAGTTGCATGGTAAATTGGAACTATGCTGTGCTGCCTTCCCCCCTAACGCCACTCCCCTCCCCCCCCTCCTAGTTTTCTCTGTGGGTTGATAGACTGAAAATACATCCTTTTACCAGCTTTGTAATTTCAAAAGTTATTCATTTTGCATTATTTCATTGTAATGGTAGCTTATATTTTTATCACAGATTGAGCTGTGCTTTCGCAATCTGAGGAATGAATACAAATTCTGTTATGCAAGAATCTTAGAAAACCTGCTTTGTTGTTGTTATTGAAGATCCAGGAAAACAAGTAAATTTATTTTGGCAGACCATGCTTACTGGTTTAATGTTTGCAATTCCCTTTTTACATTAAAAATTAGAGGATAACAGCCTAGACAATTTAACTTGATTGGCTCTGTAGGTACAATTTCCATTTGAGATTCTAACTTCATGAACACTAAGGGAAGCTTAGTCTTAAGCTCTGTATTTTTGTCAGCAGTTCCTGCTCACATAATGTCCTGAACATACCTGAAATTCAGTATTGTCAAAGCTAACACAAGTAATCTTGTTTCAAGAGACTTTATGTCAATACATATGTCACAAATGTTTTCTTGTTAAGGTTGAATTACTTTAATTGACTTGGCATTTGACTCTGTTAATCAACATTCATCTTATCTCAGTTGAAGTAATTTAACCTGAGTTCAATTAAATTAATTCTCAGTCTCATTCTTAGAAAATTGCATTCACAATTATACTCTGCACTAGACTATTTAAATTGCCAAGAAGAAGAACTGTGATATTTCAATGTCTGTATATGGCCCCAAATAAAAGTTACATTTGATTTCCTTAACAGTTTCTTTAAAATTGAGCTTTTTGACCCAGTTATTTAACCTTCTAGACCATTCTTCTCTATTGTTTGAACACCCTTTGTTTTGCTTTCCTTAGTAAGGACTTCTAAGGAATAAATGCTCACTGTCTCTTCTCTTAGAAAAAGAGGAGGCAGCATGTGAAACCATCAGTCAGGAAGTTCAAAGCAAGCAAAGAGAAGAGAAGAGAAGAGAGGTGCTTAAGTTACTTATACCATCTGTGGAGTGATGTTTGCTACAGGATGGTTTGGACTGTGAAGTTTGCATGGCCTGAAAAAGTGACTTCACAAATACCTGCAGAAAAGATACATTAGTGACAATTAAATATAGAAATACCACCTCCGACTGGAAAGGCTCCTGAACATTGAAAGGTAGGTTAGTACTCCTGGGAGGTATCACTTCACATTTAGCCTGTTCATGCTCCCTCCTCTAGATATCTATAACTGGATGTTGGGTGCT
>VYZV01042215.1:0-22791 GCA_013401275.1 Pandion haliaetus
GATGAGAGGATATGCAGTGCCTGCTTTTCTTTTCCTTTTGTGGTGTAAACCCACAGTAGCTTTGATGGACTTACAGTAGATATAACCTGTGTATGAAAGAGATTTCTAGACATTAATAACTAGGTTTGAAGTAGGAGCACCTACTAAGTTGTCCCAGAGGGCAACTGCTTTTGAACCAGAGAATGCATTTGGATCATCTCTACTATGAAGTGATAAGCTGTGTAAGTTCAAAGTACGGTGGAAAGCCTTAACATTATCCATGCTTATTAGTACACAGTGCTTGTATAAGCACTATGGGAAATACCTTTGTGATTGTGGACACAAACGAACTCTGACTGCAATATGCCTGTTGTTAATCTTTTGGGAGTTATTACTGAATCTCTATGTGCCATATTCTTTCAACCTGCTCTGAAGTCCAGTGACTTTTTATATCTTATTCAGTGCACAAAGACATAGCAGGTTTGTCTAAAAATTCACTATAATGATAATAATCTATAACTGTGAGTTAAACTGCACTCCTTGTTAACCTGAAGACTTTTCCGGAATATGTGTTAGCTATCCCATTCTGTCTAGACAGCAAACCAAGAGCACCAAAACTAAGATAGGTAACTCTACTGTCCACTCTGGCAAAAGTCTAAACTGACAGAAACTCCTCTCTATAATTTCTTCGGTTCCAACTCCTTCAAAAGAAGAGGTCAAAACTAGGATTACTGGTACATGCTATATTCCCTGCCTTCAGTTTTATGCTGTGAATGTTATGAAGCACTGCAACAGAGTGGACAGAGCCCAGGAGCAACAAGTGCATTTTAATTCTCTTTAAAGAATATTTCATGCCTAAAAGAGGGAAGTGGGGTGCAATCCATACTTCTATGTCCATGTAGTAAATATGATTGCCTGTGCTTAAAGTCAATATGACCCCAGTTTACACACAAAAAAAGCAGTAGTATATACCAGCACTTGTTTCAGAAAAGTACTAGATTCTTGACTGGCACAGTTTAAAGGCGGCTTCACTCACATTCAGAGAGTTATACTGTTTTATACTTGTTCAGAGTCTGGACTTAGGTATAATGCAACTAATAGTCTGAGGAATAAGGAAAAAGGCAAAATAGCAAACCAATAGGAATATGGGTCTAGCATACATTTATTGTGTGTTTAACTGGAGAATTGAATTCATCTATGCAGAAGAATATTCTTAAAAGTGCACCCAGCCTGAATTTAAGTAAATGTGGAAGAAAAAGAAATTACAAGGGCTGTGCTAGTTCACTGTTTACTGAAATAAAGTATAATAATATATCACAATTTTTGCATTCATGCTCATGAGTATTCTCTAACTAACCAGGTTACATATTTAACTTTGTATTACCAACCATCTTCATGAGATTTTCAATTCTGTGCATTGACTTTGCACTTCATAGAATATTTTCTATATTCCTCTGATTGTATTCTTTCTTATTTATGATTCTTGCATTCAAACAGGCTTTTTGAGACTTCATCAGTTCCAGCTGGCTATTTTCCACTTGATGTCAATAAATCTTTATTCAGCCATTTATCAGAATTCTTTTCAGTGCAGCCAATGAGTGATGTCACCAAGAAAGAGTTATAATTGCAGGTGGGAAATGAAAAGGAGATCAAAAAGCTTTCAAGTAACAAAAATTCTCTATTTATGCAAGTGTTCTAAGAAACAAAGAAAGCAATAAGAAGCAAGCAGACAACAAAGTAGAATTCAAATGGGAGCAAATTATGGCTAAACATACTAATCTTCAAAGTGTAACATGGGTTGTCAGCAGTTCTTTCAGAAAATCATGTTCCTGAAATTGCAACTGTAGAACCATTAGTCAGCTATATATGAATGAATATTTCCCTTTTCCAAATCAGATTTATCGAATATTTTGCCTTCTGTCAGATTATAATATATTTGCATCTAATGGTTTTAATTTAGAATGTTTGAGTTATAAATAGGTGGGAAATGTGGCATAAATTAACATTGATATGAAAGACTAATATGTTTTCCTTATAAGCTGTAAACCACTTCCATGTCAAAGGAAAGTGAAACTGCTCTACACGTGAGGTTTTCTGAGGTAAGAATGCGTTGGTGTTTTAGAGCAGCCACGGTGCTCTTGAATTGCAAGATGTGCTATCCAAATTCCTCTCCATGTTAACTATTACTGACCTTCAGCCATGGAAAGCACCTAGTAGGGTGACTTAATTTGGCACCTGTTCTGGGGATTTCTAAATAGCTGAAGCCAAAAGCAATCCATATATAGGTGGCCCAGCCTGTCCTCAGCACATACTGTATTTTATGGTGGATTTCCTTAGGAGATTGTAAGGGCAATGCGGTACGGGAATTCCTAAGTGTTGCCTTTCACTATTTCAAATGCGAAATGTGAGGCTGTTTTTACCTACGTCTTTTCTGTGATTAGAGTGGCATCCATAGGAGACATTCCTCCAGTACAGTAATTGCCATGCATTTTCCAAAAATGCCTCATGGGAATACACATTTCTTGGGAACTGGAAAGGAAGGGAAACTGTTAATCAAGTGGAACTAGGCTTGAAGTGTAAATGTGATGCTATCGGGTATGCACATTGTATGGAATTTTCTTCCCATTTCTTGAGGATAATCACAGGAAGAGTGTGGGTGGATTGCCTCACATTGAAAAGACATCTCTCAGCTAAAGGAAAAACAACAACATTTTAAAGCATAGGGTTTCGACACAACCCTAGATGTTGGACAAAAGCAAAGAAATAAACTGGAGTCTACTCTCACACTAGTCTATGCTGAAATTATTGTTCCACTTCCAGTAATAAAGGTAAAACACTTTTTCAATTTCTGATTCTGGAATTCTGCTACCCTATGTATGTTATTTTACTTTCTTAGATTCTTTAGAAATAAGGATTATAAGTACTCATAAAGGCTTTTAATTGTCCAGAATTAAAAAATAACCACAAAGACCTGAACAACTAGGTTGGATTCCAATACTCATTATAAAATAAAACAAGAAGAAAAAAATGACATCCCAGAGCTTCAGATAGAATTTCTCCATGAACAGTCTTTTACCAAGGTGCATCACGTTGTTACATGAGGACACAGTCTACTATTTTTAATGACTATAACATACAACAGTACAAAGAGAATGAAAATACTTTTATTTCTTTTCGGTTTCACAGCTATATGTAGGCTATAACAATGCATATAAAAGAAAAGATGGGCATGATCTTCAGAGGAATGAAAGGGGACAGGTTTTGGAGCTTCTTTCCCCCCCTCCTGTAGCATTTTTAAACTAGCGCGAAATATTCGTGAGCCAGCTGGTTGTTTTGTTCACACTGGCTTTCATTGCCTAATCTAGTGAATTCATTACAGCTCCCTGCCTGAGGGCTCAATTTTCAGCTGCGCTGAGCATGACCCGTATCAGCTGTGGGAAAAGGGAGGCAAAGTCTCTGCGGGCACCTCACACCTCCCCACATCCTCGGGAAGCCGTGGGGGGACCCGGCTGCCACACCAGCCCAAGCAGCCGCGGCTATTTGACGTTGCCTCGCATGGCCCTTGGGGATTACTCCGCGAGCAGGAGTTTGCTTGTCCCAACGTGAATCCTGCGACAGGGCGTTGCAGGGTAGGAGAAGCTGCCGTAAAACAATGCTGGCTCTATGTCAGGACAGGACTCTCCCATACCAGGGGTTCCTCAGCGTGTTCCTCCTGGGAAATGCTGCAGGGATGATCTCGCAATGTAAAGGGAACTTTCTGGAAGCAGAATCTGGAATTGGGCGTGTTGTTTCTGAGGTAACCAGACTCCAATGTCATCGCAACAAACAGTATAATTTTGTTTCTCGGTTACATGCTAGAGATACTGTATTACAGAGAAGCTCTGTGGCAAATGGATTCTATTTGTTCATGTGCTACAAAAGGACAAACAGTTCTCTGTTTTTAAAGCTTTTTGGATGAGATTAGTGGTTGTGGAGACAGAGCTGTGTCCATTTTGTCCTCACTAGCAAGTGGGTGGTTGCCTCCCACACTCACATCACTGCCACATTTGGCAGCAATAACACTTTGGCAGCAATAATTTATCTAAGAGGTCCCGGCACTGTAAAGTAGTCTCACTACTCCCTAAAAATTTTCTAGGCTGAGTAGTTTAGCGCTTAACTTCCAGTTCACTGAGCTAGGGTCACTACTTACACGCACACACAAACACACACGTGCGCCCATCTCCTAAGCCCTGCAAGGAACCTAAAACTTACAAATCAACAGGACAGAATGGTCGTGGCCAAGGAAGAAGAACAAGCAAGATGAAAATATCATAAAGACCCCATGCTGGCACAGCACACTCTGACTCATACTTTCCAGTTATAAATGTCATCCATTAGGTTAAAAAAATAATAATAAAAATCAGTCTCCATTCTGGGTTGTGTTTTTTTTTATTGCTTGCTTTAATAGCTCTGCTCTTCATCAGCTCCAGTGTTCGGCAGCTGATCCCTCTTTCCTTGGCTAAGGACATGTGATAGTTTTGCTGAATAGCTGCAAACATGCTCTCTGCTGGGTACTAATAGCTGGCACATTAGGCTGCTTGGCGAACTGTGGCAGCCAAACAGAAATGCTTTCAACAGACTGATTTCAGTAAAGATGTGGAAGGTTGGGATTTTTTTTTCTTTTTCTTTTTTTTTTCTTTCCCCACTCTGCTTGGTGCCAGAGTTCTTAAAATAGTTCTCTCAGAGTTTTCTTGTTACCCATTTTGGAGCCCAGATGTAGGAAGCAAGCCAGCACAGCTGGTGGAGCCTAAGTGTCTCACAGATAGGGAACACTTACATGGCCTTAATTTTATTCTTGACTGTTATGCTTCACTTTATTCTTAACTGGTTTTGATGTCATTGCTATTGGAGTGTCAGAAAAAAATGCCCAAGCTTGCCGAGGTTAAAGGTCTACCAGCTGAAGACCTTTCTTTCCCTTCTGTTTTTGTCACCAGGCCACTGTACTTTGTTATCTTCAGTATTTTCCTCATCTTTTCCCTCATCAGGAATGTAGATTTAATTAGTTGTTCCATTCTGAGCTCACGCTGATACCTGTGCAGAGCTAGTACAAGTGATGTGCAGTAATGCTGTGATGTGAACTCATTCTCACAGCAGGCTGGATATAAATTCAGCGGTCTCCTTATACTTAGGAGTATATGCTAGATTTCTAACTTATTTCTGAGGAGAAAAGAATATATGGAGTGGTACCAGCCTTTCTGACAGCAAGCTAAAATGTACACAACAAATTGAAAAGAGATGATATGCCAGTCAGTAGAGTTTTCTTACGGTCATCTAGCAAGTACTGGGCTGGCCAGTCTTGGAGACACAGTAACTTTCTTCCCCTAAGGATGCAAATCAGATCATTGGAAGCCTATTTGCTTCTGTGAATTTTTTTTCCTGTTAGAGATTCGCTATCATCTGAGCACCTTCATGGGGTCTTTCCTCATGCAACATGTGATAACTCCTACCAGCCTTGAGTTACTTATAATTGCACGGTTCCTACAGGGTGGTTTTTTAAAGCAGCCCAGTCTGGGGTATTACTGTTATAGACCACAGAACTCCATGTTCCTAGTACATCTGTGAAAGCATTTGGGGGAACAGCAATACGGGTGGAAGTAACACTGATTCATTCTATCTTCATATGAAAACAGAGGGAACAGTTGGCCTCTCCAAACTGGAATGATACAGATACAGAGATCTGAATATGCAAAAATAGCATGGCAATTTCTAGGAGAAGACTAAACACATCTCAGAAATGTATTGAAAAGCAGAGCATTGAAGTCCACAGGGAAACATTTGAAAGGTGCAGAGTGCAACACTTGGCTACATTAACACTAGCTTACACTAAAAGTCAAAAGGAGTCAGCTATTCAATCCTTGTTTATGCCTTTAACCTCTGTTGTCTTTAGCCACTTGCTCTCGCAGGAAGCGTGTCCCCTACCATAAGAAAACCTCTGGTTACAACACTTGCAAATGAATGACAGAGGCTTTTGGAGGAGATGAACAATCACATTCTGCACTGATTTAGGGCTTTGACAAAGCATCTGTGGTGGGTGTTGGGCTATTAACCACTGCCCACCATTTCCTTCTGCTTCCTCATGACAGAATCAGAATAACCCAGTTCATGCCCCCATCTCCCTGATGGGAACATCAGGTCCAGCATCTGAGCTGATGCCAGTAATAAAAGTGGTCTTGTGTGAAGATGCAGGTCTGTGAGTGGGAGCTGCTGGCACATACATGTTTCTTTCTACCAGCACAGTTACAGGAACAGTAACCTCCAGTGAGCAAACAGCTGAGAAGGTATTTCCTTAAACAGCTTCTGCTGTTTGCACAGAGAGTATGAATACAAGTCTCTATACTCTGCACTAATTCACGCACATGACCATGTTCAAGCTTATGCCTACCTCCATTCCCTTCCCTTGTGTCAGCAGCTCACTGCTGACGTTGGTTCTGAAGTTCACAGTAATTACATATAAGCAACACAACTAGAGAGCTTTAGATGAGGTCAAGCTTTTTTGCATGCAGGCTTTTGCTACCATATGCCTCCTTTTCTAGGGAAGAGGGACAGCGTAAGGCCTGAGGGGGGAGTTTTACAGGTACCTCCTGGAGTCTGTACCCAAGCGCCACTAGCTGTTTCCAGGACCTGTATGTTTCTCTCTCCTTGGAGGGCTTCTCGGAGGCTTTAACCTAAGCAGAGAGATTTTTGTTGTATGCCTGAAGTGAGATTTATGTTATCAGCCATTTGGAAGTGTATCACCTAACCTGCTATGTAGGTTCTCTATATTAATCGGAGAGGGATAAGCACCTTCACGTGCCAGTTCTCTGCGTCATAAGACAGGTGTATAAGATAACAGATGAATTTCCAAGCAGCATTAATAGAGAAGGCACGGTCAACTGTCTGAAATTGTATGCTAAAGCTTGTGTGACTAAATCTCTATGAGGTAAACCCTCTTTTTCTGTAATTCTTCTGTCATGACTGAGCCCACCACAGGCACACAACGTTGAAGCCTCTATGTACCTTCTTTCCTGATGATTTTCTACAAAGACCCTCATTAGCTCAATTATCCATAAAGCTACCCGTAAGAAAAAAGATCTTGAAATAGGTAACAGATGCACTTAAGAGTTACATCTTGTCATGAATGAACACAAAATCCCAGCTTCATTATACCCAGCCCACACAGTCACATTTTTTATTGCTCATATGTAATGATCAACAATCATTTGGGACAAAAAAAATAAACTCTAGCCAGAATTTTAATGTAATCTCATAAAATAAAATAAAATAAAATAACATAATTTAAAATATTGAAGTTATTTTCACTCTTTGAAGCACCTGGGAGAAGCACCCTGGCTTGACCCTAACTACTTGCTAATTTCCATCCTTCTGATGTTGTCAGTAAGACCTCTAGTATTTTCGTCTTCCACTCTTTATTATCCCCTCCTATATCTGCTCCCAATGCTACACATCATCCTCAACTATCTAATTTTTTCCTTTGGCAATACCTTTAACTAGGACTTTTCTGTTCTTCACTCATGAAATTTAGCTTCCAGTTCATTCCTAATTTTGTGTATAAACTGTATGGTAGCCCTCAGGCTCATGTGATATGATTTCTTTTCTGCATGTTTAGATATGCTCATTTTTTACAACAAGTATTTCTCTTCCTGTTGGCAAGTTACCTTTAAATATTTGTTACTGTTCTACTAATCCTTATGTGTCCTTTGTATGATGATCCTTCCTTTTCTCAAAATGGCACTTCCTGTAGAAAGACATTTACCTGAGCCCTGAAATTCCTCTGCTACCTGCACTTCACTTGCCCCAGTGTTTGCAAGTAAACAAATTTAGGACACATCTACACAGATGAGTAGAGAAAGTTACATATCCATTCTGCCTGAACTCCAGTGTGGCTGGATCCCATGTAGTTCAAACTATTTTGTCCTGTTAAGATTAAAATGTGTGTTGCACCTTAGAATCTGGGAGAAGAGTGAAGGTGCAACTGTCTGGACCCATTCATCTGATCACATTATTTGCATGGCCAGAATCAGAAGTGAACTGTGGTTTATGCAGAAGCATTCATAAATATTTTGTATATGATAATTGCCTACCCAGAGTACTTCTCAAGATTTAGAGGAAATTTTTTCTGGTCCTCTGACTCATTTTGCAAGTGCAGAAGTCATCTGAAGTGAATTCTTCCTCTGTGAGGAAGTTCAAAGCTTGTGAGGCTTGAACTGAGCACTCTGCCAGTCTAATTGCAGCATTTTGTTTTCTTGCGGAGGTAACCTACAACCAATGCAAGTGATTCCCAACGTGGTGATGGGGAAGAAAATTTTAGGAAGTTCTGCTCAGCCTCACAAAGAACTGTAATAAAGGATTGATAATAAGTACTTCTTAGTACTTTTTTGATCAGATAAACTGGCAAAATTTCTTCAACAGCTCTGTTGGCTCCCCATAATGTTAAAAAAAATATCTAAGTGTAAAAATAATGCATTATAATAAAGATTTTCTCTTCCTTTTTTTTTTTTCTTCTCTTTTTCCAGGTCAGTATTTCTTGCAATTTTTCTGTATCTTGACATCAAAAGTTGCTGAGACCAGTCAAGTCAAGCTTACCAGATATCAAATTTTGATGGTAATTATAAGAGCCTTAGGTATTTTAGCTTTCATCTTTTCTAGAGATAGCATTGCACAGCAGAGTCAGGTTCTTAAGTTAACCAGGTAAAAGAGGCCTGTTTCAGCTTCACTGGTTGAAAGCAACACTTTAAACGCTACATGGAAATACAGAAGCGACAGTGCCCATCATGGAGCACTGAGCTCTCTGCTGCTCAGTAACAGGCCAGCTATACGCTGCTCTAGCACATTTCCCAGAATATCTTGGCAGACGGTTCCCATGCAGCATATTATGTTAGATTAATTTAAAGGTAGAAAAGGCATGGATAACTATAACAAGATCTGCACCCAACAATGTAATAAGAGACACAGGATTCCAGAGAACAGTAAAGAGAAAAATCGTCGGAAGATGAAGCACTTGGCTGCAGTGGCTACTTACTTAATTAGCAATATCTCTGATCTAATAAAATCACCATACTATGAATCCTCTTGCCTGAGTTCATTCAACAGAGGTGTCAATTATATAATCAGTGGACATTTGTGCATTTTTTCCCCTATCTACTAACATTGTTCCTTTTTTTTTTTCTTTTGGCCTGGGCAACCACACTTATGACAACAAGCTCTCAGTCAAATCCTTGTCTCACATGGATTAGAATACAGGATCTTCTTGGCTCCCAGTCAGTCGCATTGTTTTCATCTAATAAAAAACATCAGTGGAAAAATTCACTGCTACACAAAAAGCACATTACTTGAAGCACTTTAACAATAGTGTATTAGTGCTGGCATGCTTCAAAAATAACTGCTGAACATTGCTAGGAGGACTCCAGGACTACGTAATTATTTATGACAGGCTTTCACCTTTTTTTCCTTCTCCTAAATGGTTGGTCCTACTTGAAGGCCAAAGGAATACTGTGAAAATGAAGGAAGGAAAGCAGTGGGATGCTTTATATAAGGCAACTGCCCTCCATCTTCACTCACCCATGGGCAACCATGCTAAGCATCTCCCGGGAGGACCACTATTCAAAGGTGTTTGGACTTCAGATTTCATAATCTGAAATCCATGGCTGTAAATAGAAACAATGAAGAACCATGAATAGAAATTAGTAGGAAACCATTTATTCCTATTCCAGGAATATGTTCAAGTCGAGAAACAGTTTTCCATTCCATATTGGGATGAAATTGAGACCTTTCAACTTTTTCAAGGAAAAAAAAAAAAGTAAGTGAAAGCTTAGTTCCCCCCTTGTTCTGCTGTTCCTGTTCATGTCCTCCAAAAGAGCCAAGCAATTAGGGTGCCAGCCTCCAAGGAAAAGAAAGTGGATCTGAAGCCCAGCTCCACTAGCCAGATGCATTCACATGCCTATTCTCAGTACTTGACAACACCGTCATGCATTGCACAAGGGTGTCCAACCTGCAGGCTAATTCTGAGGTCAGATACAATTCATTCTCCACACTTAAAATTGCCCACCCTAGAGCTCAGATGCATTTCCAACCATCACTCTTTTGATGCTGCCATATTCCCACTAAATCTCTCAGTTTGAGCACATTGACTCAGCTTTGGTATTCATCCCCAGCCTCTCTCTGCCACAGGGTTGAGCAGAACTTGATTTTTCTTTGAGCACTCACTGCCACTCACAGGATCTCGATTCACTCCCAACACACACACAATGCACAAATGAAAAATGAAAGTGAGAGAGTAAAGAATTAATTTTTTTCCCCCCAGTGAGGGATTTGCTGCTCTACCTAAACTAAGCAGCCTGATTTCTTCTCAGATGAAGGACTGTTTGTGAGTGATGGGGTTGAAATCTGGTCAGTGCTATCACACATGACAATGAATGATACTAATGATAATAAAAAGATGCTTTAGAAACATTTGAAAGATGATCACCCTACATAATCATTAACAATCTGTCACTTGCTCGGTCTTTTTGGGCACAAAGTCATTAACACCAACACTAACAGCTGCTGCCGCCCTGAATGTCAGGGAAGGAAAAGGTTGGAATAAAATTCCATCCCACATTTTTAGTGTCCCAGGCTGAACCTAGGGATATAATCACCTCTGACCTTTTCATATGCAGGTTTATCTGGATCTTCGCTTTGCAGCTGGACCCCCAATAAGAATTTAAACAAAATAATAAAAGCTCACAATGGCACATTATCAGCTGCATCTGAACATATTTGGGTGTTGCTGGGAGAAGTTAAAATGTTGCAATGCTCAGTAAAATAAGCTGTGAACACAAATAGGTGAATTGTCACTTTATCCCTGTTGCATTTCAGATCAAGCTTCTGAAACATTTTTAACCAGGCAGTAGCAATAACTGCATGAATCTGAATTCATAAACTATTTTGCTCTGATGGGAAAAGCCTGTATGTAACTGAAGTAAACTGGAGCATTTACAATGCCTGTGAAATGGGACAAAAGAAAACTGTTACCTTTCTTCCACACCTTGCAGGTGGAAAAGAAACAGGGCAAATCCACTGAGTGAAACTCAGGACCTGAGAAAGATTTGGGGCATCCAGATCCAAATCCTCACCAAATAGGATTTGTAGATACGCCTTGGTGGCTAATTCCTACTGACTTTTCACAGAGTGCCTTTACAGATCCATTCCATGAGCTAGGATATCATATTTTGCTGCAGAGCCTGCTCTGAGGAAAGTGTTTTGCAGCTCTTGTTGCCTGATGCTAGGTTTGCTCTAAGGTGTGTGTGGACAAGGCTGGGAGTGGGAGAAATGTATTGCAAATGTGAAGGTCCTGCTTCAGCTGCAATGAGTTTTTCCTCTGGGAGAGTAAGGTCAGAAGTGGAGAGTGGCCATTTTCTATTTAGCGCAGTTATCAGTTTATACCTCATGTGGCAGTTGCCAGGGAGCCAGGAATGAACATGAAGTTCTTGGTGGCCTCTGGCATGTGGATGATTGGGGCTGGCCTTTTTTGAGTGCTGGATCCCCCTGTGACTGCAATAGCCGTGTAAGGCACGGTGACCAAGGCTAGGTCTGCCACTAAGAAAAAATGCTTGAACCTCTTTCTCCTCATATAAATTACAATCCAAGTATGTGTAGTCATAACAGCAATCTGGAATGGAGGCGCTGCCAAAAGCCTTAGAAGTCCCTTGAGACTTGCAGCAGATGTCCACAGTGAACAAGAACAGTTGTTATTGAGGTCACCAACTTTGCCTGGCCATTGCTGTATCTGGTCAGACCAGAAAGTGAGGCGGGAATGCACAAAGGAGCATTATCCTACTGCGCCTTCAGAGAGATCTGAACCATAGAGGACTGTGCCCAACAAAGACATCACTGGTGAGAGTTTCTAGGAATGGAGAGCTTCCAGCCTTACTCCTGGAGTTTCTCACACTGGGACAAGTAGAAGAGATGTCAGAGTATATGACCATTCAAGTAGTCTTCTGAGTCACGTAATCCCAAGACGCCTCAGGTTCCCAGACCTTTAAAATCTGTGCTGTTATGCTCATAGCATAGTAACACTGGTAAGGTAGGCTGAAACTGAAAACTGTGAGTCCTCAGTCATGTTGAGGACATCTGCATCAATTTCTCAGCTAGTTTCTGTTCCAGAAAAGGTATAGAGGAACAGCCACTGCTCTATGCTGTCATTGAGCTTACCTGCCCATTTCCATATTGTCCTTTACTTCCTAGAGTAGGGACAAAGGGTGATAATTCAACTCAGGCCAAATGAGACTAACCCTGACTTCTCCAGGTGCCTCTTTGTGGTGACTCTGTGCGCGTAAGTACCTGTTCTGTCACCTATTATGTCCCCGCTCAGTAATAGAGCAAGGCAAGACATAGTTATTGTTGACAGGCATTCTGCACAGCAGAGCACAGAAAGACAGCAGGGGCTGTGCTTGCATCCCTCTACCCCTAGCTGGCCAGCTGGGTATGCAGATAGCACTCCGAATTTCCTAAAAAGGCGTCTCAACCAGCACTGTTTGCATGTGGGGGCACTTAGGGAAGAGCCTCTCCCAGATCCTTCCCTGGGACAATAGGTCTCCGCACTATTCCCCCTTTGTGTTTTTGCCTAACTTCCATAATAGTCTAGTGTGATTAATCAGTATTGCTTATGCAGCCAAAGGAAAAAGGGAGGGGGGCATTATAGAGTGTTTCAAAACAATACCAAATATTGCATTGAGACTGTACACTGTAGATTCCATTGTTAAGCAGTATTTTTGTTTTAAGAACAACAGTTTAACTTTCTTTTTTTTTTTTTTTTTTAATGAGATTGATTAAAGTAGAATCTGGAGTTTATTTGTTTTTTCTCCAAGGTACAGCAGCTGCGTAAAAGAACATTTCACCATAAAGAACAGGCTGATTCACTGCATTTCTCCTGAGTACAGATTGTTGTCTTCTCCCACACAGTCTTCATAAATTAGGAAGGAAACTTAAAAAGCACCACAATATATGTTTTTTATTGTTCATGGCTTACAGTAGTTGAGTTAGACCTCAAATATCCAGTCTTTCACTTAAAAATTAATGGTTAATAAAATTTAAAAGATGAATAAAAACTTACACTTTTAGATGCCTCAAAGTAACTGTGGAGCCATGGCACAATTTAAACAGGAGGGGCAGTGAGTTCAGTATCAGTGACTCACCTTCCCTTTGTAAGGCCTGAGGACACTGAGTACCTTCTGGTCTTGGGACATGTTCCTCAGCTGTTACATAAAGGCACAAGAAGGTGGGACTGTCTTATAGCCCCGTGTTGCAATGGACTAAGCTCTGCCCTGCTTTAACTCACTATATCAACTTCCCTCAAACAAGAGTTTAAATGTCTATGAAACTAAAAACAAAGTCACCCACAAAAACATCCAGCCTCCTGTGTGTAATTACCAATCGATGAGAACAAGAAAGAGCAGAAGAAGGCTAGGCATCCATACCAATAGTTGGGCTTGTTTTTCCCTCCCCAACCTTTGCTTTTTCTACACAATGTGTATTTAGTGCAGGAAACCAGCTAGTAAAACTTGCCTGAAACGAGATTTGGTTCCATGTTTCAGATTACAAGTGAAATGTCAGAAGTAATTCATTCAGGAGGTGGCAGGATCCCTCCAGGGCAGTTCAGGCCTCAGTTAGAATAATAAATAAATAATCCCAGAAGCTTTTCGGTGGTTTTTTTTTTAACTACAGGCAATATGAGAAGGTTACCAGAAAGTTGCTACCACAGACACAAAGTGCATCCTTTCCTGGTTTCTCTAGTAAATTGCAATATATTACACTGTGATTCTGTCAACAATCATTTTGAATCATTCCTTGAGACTCTTAGACATTCAAGCCTATCTCGCCCCTACAGAAAAATAAAGATAGCTGAAGAAAAACATAAGTTCATAGCAAAACACAACTCTATTAGTCACATATGGGAAGGTGGTCTGCACTTGAGTAATCTACAGGCTCTTAGTGTTCAACTCCTGTGAGCTTTTCTTGCTAGGGAACAGTTGAAATGTCATTAACTTTTCCAATTGTAATGGCACACATGTCATAGCAGGGACTGAAATACTATGGGCCAGCAAATGTTGAGCTAACTTCACAAACAATCTTCGAAATCAAGGCAGTTGAGATGAAATTTCTGAACTGTTTAACAAGGAACATGGTTCAAGGCCCCATCCCATGGAACTGCAAAGATCCCAGTGATCACATCCTCAGAAGCAACAGGGTCTTTAAATATTTCTGACAGTCATGGCAGCATGAACTGAGAGAGGAACCCATAGCAAGGAAAAATTATCTCCTGT
The DNA here is from genome assembly GCA_013401275.1 of Pandion haliaetus. Classification (NCBI taxonomy): domain Eukaryota; kingdom Metazoa; phylum Chordata; class Aves; order Accipitriformes; family Pandionidae; genus Pandion; species Pandion haliaetus. Next base: position 14,319 of record VYZV01042215.1, read on the forward strand.
TCAGCTGTGCTTCTGCCATGAGCTGGGGACACATGGGCAGTATAGTTTCTTTCAAGACAGTAAAAGAAACAGAGATTTGGGATTGCCAGGTTCAGTCCCACCAGACAGAGAGGAACATGGGCCAATATCTGCCAAGTTTCCTTTCCTTCCTTCCTGCCAAACTGTCAGTTCTTCCAGTCCAGCTCCATGCTCTTTTCTTTAATTATCCTCCTCTTCCTATTTTACCCAGGGAAACTTTCCTCCTGTAACCTATGTAGGAGGATTGGCAGCAAGAGAAGCGTTGGAAAGACAGTTTCTTTGTTTGCAGCTTTAGTGCCAGGGAAGCAACTGCAGGGAAAGTCGTTTCAAGGAAAAGCATGTGCTTGTTGCTGTGTGAGACCTGTTCAGTGTGTTTGGGAGCTGGTGGAGACCAGTCAATATAGACAATAACCAGAGGGTACAGATGCCAAATCCTAACAAGTCTTTGCTGAAATCAGCTGTTGACCACATGCTCCCCAATGAAGCAACATCTTACCTCACAGGTGCATTCCAAGTGTTGTTAAATATGCTTTATCTCTTTCTCTTTCTTAGAATCATAGAGTAGATCAGGTTGGAAGAGACCTTGAGAGATCATGTGGTCCAATTTTTCATGGGAAAGGGAGATGAGGTTATGTAGTACCCTCTCCAATTGCATCTTGAAAACCTCCAACAATGAGAGCTCTACCACATCCCTGGGGAGGTTGTTCCAGTGATCAGCTGTTCTCACTGTAAAAAACCTTTCTTATATCGACATGAAAATTGTCCCCATGCAACTTGCACCCGTTGCCCCTTATCTTCTCCATGTGGCTCTTTGTGAAGAGAGAGCCTCCATCCTCTTTGTAGCCACCCTTTAAGTACTGGAATACTGTGATGAGGTCCCCTCTGAGCCTTCTCTTCTCCAGGCAGAAAAGAGCTAACTCCTTCAGTTTTCCTCATGGGGCAGGTTCTCCAGCCCTTTGACCAACTTCATGGCCTTCCTTTGACCCTATCCAGTCTGTCCATGTCTTCTTTGAATTATGAGGACAACAGCTGTGCACAGAACTCCAGGTGTGGCCTGACAAGCGCTAAGTAGAGTGGGATGATCATGTCTCTGTCCCTGCTGGCAATGTCCCTGCAGATGCAGCCCAGGATCTGATTTGCCTTTGTTGCTGCAATGGTGCACTGCTGACTCCTGTTCAGTTTGTTGTCCATCAGGACCCGCAGGTGCCTTTCAGCAAGGCTGCTCTCCCACCACACACGTCCTAGCCAGTACTGGGCTCTTGGGTTATTTCGTCCCAAGTGCAGGACTTTGCACTTGTCTTTGTTAAACTTCACACAATTCTTGCTAGCCTACTCTTTCAGCCTGTCCCGGTCGCTATGTAAGATGTCTCTCTCTTCTGACATGTCGACCTAACCACCCAGTTTAGTGTCATCAGCAAACATGGTAAGGGTGCTTTCAATCCCATCATCCAGACCATTTATGAAGATGATGAATAGCATGGGGCACAGGATTGATCCCTGGGAGACCCCACTTGAAACACATTTCCAGCCTGAGTACAAACCATTGATCACCACCTTATGAGTGCAGCCTGCGAGCCAATTTCCTACCCATCTCACAGACCATCCATCCAATTTGTATCTTGCCAGTTTGTCCAGAAGAAGGCTGCAGGAAGCAGTGTTGAACGCTTTGCTGAAGTGCAGTCTTTATTGTACCTCTGCCTTAGCACTCAAAACTAACAGCATCCTAGAAACAATGCAGCTCTTCAATATTTTTCATTTTCATCTTTCTGTCCTGCATGGAAAAAAACAGAGGCAACTGTAGAGACTGGGACTTTCTCACCTAACTTTAGTTTAAAAGTTGAGCATCAAATCTACTTAGGTGTCTTTTATTTTATTATTACTAAAATTTTAACTTTAAGTGGGTAGTGAATACATCAGAAACTTAAAGTGGGAAAATGAACTTTGATCCAAAGGCAAGTATTTTTAACTTTATTTTGCACAACTGTTTGGAAAACCTTGTAGAAAATAGGTTTCCTTGTTCTGTGTTATATTCTGAATGCAAATGTCTCCCTTGCTCTTCACTCTGCTTTTCACCCTGAAGTTGATGTTTTTGTCTTAGGTGCACAATCAGTCCCCAACCTTTCTAACCACAGAGTAAATGAGGTTGGAAGGGACTTCTGATGGGCATCTAGTCCAACCCCTGCCTGAAGTGGTCCAGTTAAACCAGGCTGGTCAGAGACTTGCTGAGTTTTGAATATTCCCATGGATGGAGATTCTCTGGGCTATTTCTTCAAATATTTTACTACACTCACAGTGAAAAAGTTTTTCCTCATATGTAATTCATGTTCAAATATATATATACTGCAGCAGCTGAAAAGAAAATCCTGATTTTCACTTATATTAGTTTCTTGCTTTGCTACACAGTTTGCTTGGCAAAACTGATAAAGGAAAAGATCTTGTAGCTCACTAGCATGTACTCCATTGAAGCAGCCATTTCAATATATGTGTGTGCTTTTCCCAACCCAATATAATGAGATTCTGCAACTGCCTTCAGCAGTATTATTGTCTTGTGAAATCAAACTAGCTACTTTTTGTTATGACGGAAAGAACTGACTCTTGTAGCATTCAAGCATCCACACATTCACAGATTAGTGTCACAATCTAGTCTACTGGAATTAGTCCACGATAGCCTGTTCAAATCATACATCTGTAGCAGCAACAGAGTAAGCTGAGTACATACATAGCTTTGCAGAGCAAAAAGAATGAGTTTTCATTTCTTATTTCCATGGGTTATGTTAAAGAACAGCATCAGCATGCAGTCAGTCCACACAGAGCTGAGGTATTTAAGATTTTTGCTCTCTAGCCATCTTAGTACTTCAAACTTCAAGCTTTGTCCTCAGTCTTTTTCTTTCATTAGATGTGAAATTTAACCAGAGAACACCATTGTAAACCATCCTTCAAAAGGTCAGTGAGATCTCATCCATTTTCTCCTGATACTGGGAAGGCCTTGTTACACTCAAATTGTAATCTCATTGTCATGGTTTAACCGCAGCCAGCAACTAAGCACCACGCAGCCACTCGCTCACTCTCCTCCTCCAGTGGGATGAGGGAGAGAATCAGGGAAAAAAAGTAAAACTCGTTGGTTCAGACAAAGACAGTTTAATAGGACAGAAAAGGCAAAAAAAAAAATAGAATATATAAAACAAATGATGCACAACACAATTGCTCACCACCCACTAACCTGTGCCCAGCCAAACCCCAAGCCACAGTGTCCCCAGCCAAATTCCCCAATTTATATACTGGGCATGATATTGTATGGTATGGAATGGCCCTTTGGCCAGTTTGGGTCACCTGTCCTGGCTGTGTTCCCTCCCAGCTTCTTGTGCATCCCCAGCCTCTGCTGGCTGGGCAGTATGAGAAGCTGAAAAGTCCTTGACTTAGTGTAAGCACTGCTTAGCCACAACTAAAACATCAGTGTGTTATCAACATTCTTCTCATCCTAAATCCAAAACATAACACTATACCAGCTACTAGGAAGAAAATTAACTTTATTATTCCAACCTAAACCAGGACACTCACCGTCCAGGAAAACTATAATTTTCCAGAGGTTCAGGAGAGGAACTTTTGCTTTGCTTCAATTTGTTCCATGCTCCATCATGTCATGTCACAGCTGAGACATGTTGGGTCTTGCCTTGGCTCCACTTCTTCTTTTTCCCCTTCCCTCAAAGCAGTCTATGATCTCTCTTAACCTTTTCTTAAGTCTCCTGTAAAACCTTTATCAGATTAAATAAGCCTCTCTGGAATATGCAGTCAAAACTGTTTCTGTGCCTTTTTTCTACACTGTACATACATAAAGAGTACTTTCTACCACATGTAGATTTGACATCTACTGCTTTGGCAAGAGGAAACATAGGTCTCACTTTTGAAAAGACTATGTCTGGTATATCATTTTATGTCTTAACAAACTACTCTACTAGAGCAAGAGGAAAACTTTTAAAATGGGTAGATCTGTAAAACCTCCTAGTAAAATACTCTTTATTTTATATTGCATTTGTTTTTTAGATAGAATACTTTTTTTGAATCAACTTCAGCTTCTAAAGAAGGCCAGTATTTAAAGTAAACTTGAGTGCAGTCCTGTACGTGTGCACATAATTTAGTGTTGGCATTTAAAATTGAAGAAGGTTGTGAGAGTTTGCTCATTATCAATTTTGTTTATTTGTAGACTCTTCTGTGGATCACGTCACTGTATTGAACCTGACCACCTCTCAGGAGTCATGAATACACTTGAGGTGATGACATGGTTACAGAGTTTATCAACCATGAAAACTGTTTTGTAGCTGAGTTCAGACCTAAAAATGCATATTTATCACTGCCATCTGTAATATATATCTCATAAGAGATGAGAATGCTTTGCACAGCATGACCACAGAAGAATCACTATAAATTATGTATGTCAGAAACGGACTCTGGTTTTCAGCAGTGCTCAATGTCTGCAGCTTCCATTATCTTCAGCTGATGGTGAGGATGATTTGCGCCTGAACATTGGATTTTAAGACTAGAATTCCTCTGATCCCATGTAGATACCTCTAGGGTGGATAATGAGTGAACACCCATCTCATACAAACCATGTGAGTCTCACCCTACTGTAATTCTATGTAAATCTAGATGACTAAAGAGAATCTGAGGTGACCAGCTCAGTTACTGGCATCTCCACTGGAGTGGTCTAAAGTTAGGTGACATTAATTTCATTCTCTGTCTCTGAAAATGAAAATCTACAGCCCATTTCCAGAGCCACAAGTTGCAAGAAGGTGGTGGAAGAGTTAGAATATGACTCTCCTGACTTTTTTGTCCGATCACAGGGAACACATTGTCCACTGTTCCACCTCATTTATAATACGAAGACTTCAATTTGAATTCATGTCTTGTCCATAATTGCTGACTTCTGTTACCCTTTCATGAGCATATCATGTCTACCATAACTGACGGCATAAATCTGTATCGTCCTGTGTGGCAAATAGGTCTTTTCAAGGTCAAACTGATGAGACCCGCAGCCGTTAGTTATAAGAGACCAAAAATAAAGATGAGCTGAATATAGCAAATAGGATTTATTTGGGTATCAACTATCACCTCAAAATAGCAGGAGGCATGGTTGCTGAGAGAAAGAAATACAAATATAGTTTAGAAACCTTATATATCTTTATAAATAACCAGGTAAGTTTATATATAGACAGCTATTAAATATGTTTGTCACAATAAGAGGCGCTCTGTTTCTCTCCATATAGAGAGGAACGTTTGTGAGATTGCACACTAGTATGGGGTAGTCATAAAGTTTTAATGGCCTATATCTGAAGCATGTTTATTGCTCATTAGAGTCCTGGGTGTTTAGTGATTTAAGTGGCCTTCCCAAGTGGGGCACGCTAGCGCTCCAGGTTTCACTGTCACAATGTGGTTAAGGAGCACTTCCTCTATAGCATTTGTAGTCTGTGGTGACAATGTGCATTGTCTCCATTTAGCAAGGGCTGCAAAGTCTGACGGGTATCCCCATTTTGTAAACACATATGGAATTTTGTGATTTATAAAAATAAAATTAATTCTGTGGTTTTAGGTCAATGTTTTTTAAATGTAGAATTCAGCTACAGAAGCTACAGCAGGCACAGCTAGTTGGTTATAACAACAAGTTTTGAATTGTACGTTTGGCATCAATAGCTGTATTTATATAAGTGAGTAGTGTAGACCAAAAGGAACAAATGGGTAACAAAATTTAAAAGATTATCTAGTAAAACGTTTAAACAAACTATCTTCATGTGTATTATGTGACATCCTACTTTTTTGGAATTTTAATGCTTACATATTTTTATCCAGTGTAACAATATAACACAATAATCTTCAAGGTTAGACCTCAAAGAAGTTTGCCTTAAAATAAAAAAAAAAAATCTCAATACTCAAAACATATTTTATTTTGCTAGAAATGTCTTTAAACTGCCTAACAACATTGCCAGTGCTTTTGGGTTTTTGCTATGGAGTTCCCTTATGGTAACCATAGCTACTGTAGTTGAATGTTTCAAACCACATGTACATAGAAACCAATCATTCACTCATTCTTTCCACGTTTTGTTTATTATTGGAAAAAGTTTTTGCTTTGTTATTTTTGTTTACTCACTATGTTTGAGTAATGGTTGCTATCTGTACTGAAATAATTGTACACATGCCCCACAATTTTTGTAAGTGAATAAAAGTATTTGGTCATCTAAAGTAAATTCATAAAAGTGTGTATTCCCACTAAAGTGAATCAAAAAGTACACCCCCTACAAGTTCCTTATTTGGGACCCTTTAGAAAGCAACAGAAAAAATAGGCTATGAGATGGAAGACCAACTAAACAATGTAAGTATAGACTATGCAATGTGACAAATTTTATATTTCAGATAAAAAAACCAAACCAACAAACAGGAGGCAGAATAAAACATTCACTGAAAAGCAAAAAATAAAGAAAATCAAAAAAAGCATGTCAGAAACAAAGAGTGTTAAACTATCAGATAATCAAATGTGAATATTAATACCTTTCTTTTTATTGAATGTTCACAATAAACTTTCTATTAGGTAGAATACATTCAGACAAACCCTTTTTAAGAAATTTGTCATTTGGCTGAAGGCTGAGACCAAGAAGGCATGCACTTCTCATACAAATTTTTAAAAACTGTTTCAGATAATAAACAAAATGTGGAAGAAATTAAAGTGAATTATTGGTTTCCATGTTTGTAAATACATCTGCTTACAAGCTTAACAACAAAAATTACAGATAACTTGACTTGTTGAAAACTGAAGGTCTATTCTGAGTAATAAATCTCTGGCCAGTAGTGATGCTTCTGACAAAGAATGTCTTCCTTTTTCAGTCTGACTCAGAGCAGACCTCACCACCTTTTGAACACACTAGTACAGCTAGTATCTCACATGCACTAATGCTCTTAATATTGCCAAAACTGGTGAAGATAAATAGTAGGAAATTTCCCAGGAGTTGCTTTAAGCAAAGTGGACTGTTCTGACAGGTGAGTGTTATTGCCCACAGAGAGAAGATATATTATGCAGTTTTTCCCTGTCTGGAGACAGGAAACTATGAGCAACCAAATGTTAAATCTGAGCTAAACTTTATGCTGTATTACTTCTCATTCACATGTTACAGAAACATAAAAATCAGTAGTAGGAAGTGTATATGATAACCTGTGTCAGGACCTCTGTATGTATTATAAAGCAAGAAAAGAAGGGGAGATGAAAGCAATCTGAAGTGGTTAATGTCACAGTAGAACCAAGCAGCAACAGAATAGGACTTCAAGAAAGACCTCACTCCTGCACATCAACAGAGCTAAGAAAAGACATGAGCAGAAAATGTTCATGATTTTTTTCCTTTTTTAGTCAAAATATAGTGAATTGCTTTAAATACAATAATTGCTTCAGATGATCCAGTCCAGATTATCCTAGAGGAAAAACAAATTCATAGACAGGAGCAGACATCTTAGAAGTTCACCAGCCTGGAGACAACCGTTAGGCTAACCCTGAGCACTAGCCTTTCTTTTTTCTAGAATAGGGTCAAGTAATAGCCCTGAATCTTTTGCACAGGGTGACACTTCTACTTAATGAGAGTAATCCTGAGCTGTCTGCTTGGCATTTATTAATTTGAAAGACTCCAATTCGGGTTTTGTGCAAGCGTGGTGAAGATGCTGTCATTGGTGGTGATGAAACCAAAGTTGGCATCTGGGACTGACTGAGTGGGATCTTGTCAAAGAAGTGACTTTTACTGCCTCTGGTGAAGAACAGAGGGGAAAAAAAAACCCGATAAACTGAAATTTAATAATGTTAATCTGTGTTACTCTGGTTTTTTTCACTTTATAAACTGATATATACTGCTTTTGCAATTCATATCTGTATCTTGTTCATTCTCTTGCTCCAGGAAATGTTTAGAAATTACCACGCAATTTCTTCACCATTGCTATAGAAATCACAGCTGGGCATGGCCTTCAGGGCAAATAGGAAGAAGGGGACAGGGAAGTTTGCCTTCTAAATACTACAGATTTCTTCCCGTTGCCTGTATTTGTAACACCCCATCTTTCTGAATCAGGGGTGCACATAAATATAAGACTATATGGGAACATTATGATTGTCAGACCCGGCTCCCCATAATTGCTGGCAACTGCAGCATAGATACCAGATCCAAGGAGCTCCTGCCCCCCCCATCCCCACCCCAGTCAGGCCGCCACGGCCACNAATTAAAGCCTGTAGCAGAAGACCAAATGCCCTACTTACTCTGCCCTCTAACAGAGTTCAAGAAAGTGAGAGTACCACCAATCACCTAAGGTCCTGAAAATAATCCAGATTTTATTAAATAGGGCTCCAGGTGACCCTAGAAAGCAGATAGCAAACCAAATAAATATATGCCATCCTGCTCTGGTCTGGCTGTAGGGATGGGGACAGGGGGAGTGTTTT
>VYZV01042217.1:6489-22829 GCA_013401275.1 Pandion haliaetus
GCTTGAATTTAAGCTTAGTATTACCATGAACTTTTAAGCACCTGAATCTGTTGGGATAGGCTGAGTTTTAGCCTCTGCATTGATTACATTTATCTGGAGCTGGATCACTTACTAAATCTAGCTTAAAAGGAAAAGAAAAAAAAAAAAGAAGAAAAAAGAAACAAAGAAATAGTGTACTCCTATGGAAGAACTATTTCTTTCAACAACAGAACCTGAATGACTACTGTCTGTTTGGACCTCATACGTCCTTAAACCAACGTTATGTTGTCATTAAAATTTAAAAACTAAAATAAATATAAATCACAAACTACTTCTACTGTTTTCTCTCTGCCAGTATGTTTAATCCCTTCTATATTCATAACCTCTGTAACAGGATTTTTTAGCCAATATGGTTCCCAGTGCAGTCAGAACAAATACTTTCCCACAGAATATGGGAATATGTGCTATGATCTCACCTGTTTGTCATTGGCATATTCTGATTTGTCACTTGCCTTATATGTTGCTGTTGTTCTTCCAGTACAGACACAGCCTGTCTCTTGAATCGTGTAATATAGAAACAGTTGTTCAATTATTTGAGAGACATTAGTATTACTAATTAGGTTTTGTCATCTCATTTACATAATTTTGCATAAGCGTTTGCTGTCAAATGCATGCCTAAGATTTTCTGAACCATCCTGCCCTACAGAAAAACTGTCAGTATCAACAGTTATCTGTGCTAAGACATAGATGCCCATATTAAGAAGTAAATGCCCTTCTTATTCTGCAGAACATACAAAAAAATTTAAACACATCTCCCACCTTATTAATATATGGACAAAGATGCATTTTTTTTTCCCCAAGAACCACTACAGTGGTGGTTCTTGTTTAGAAATAAATACTTCATTTTAGTTATAGAAAGGATTTATTTATTACAGTTTTGCATACAGGCACAATAACGATATTTACAGTAGCTTTGCTATAGACTTTAGACACTAACATATGGTACATCACAGTACAGTGAACTTAAAAGTCTAGCTTTTACATTAATTTGTACAATATAACATTCAGTTAGTATGTATTCCACTACATTTATTTAAATGCATCTTTTAAATGTTATAGGCTTCATAAATAGCTATGTTTGAGGTTCTAGAATACCTAGCAAAGTTACTATTAAAAACTTCCATTTTAATTAGTGTTAAAGCTAAAACTGAAAACAGAATAGAGCAAAGGGAAATTACATGAAAAAGTATACTTTTTGTGAGCTTTTCACACTGACTGGACTTAAGTAACACATCTTTCAAATAAAAAGCCATCTAAGGTAAAACTAAAATTCTGAATCTGTACAATAACCTGAGTTTGCATTCACATGGATGAACAAAAACATGTATGGATTATTTTTGGTTACTAAAATGACGGTTATTATTTGCACTTCATTTTCACTTCAAGATTGTACCTTTTTGTTGCCTGCACCACATAACAAGATTCCCCTACAGGTGTCTCATTCTAATAATTTCCAAGCTTTCATGTCATACCTTTCACTGGTGCACTTGAACAAAATTCATAACACATTATATCAAATACCTCTTTAGTGGTAGGCATGACTACACCATTTTCATTTTATTGCTACATTATGTGATTTGCCTAAGTGGCCTCAAAAAGCCAGGGGCCATTCTGCTTTAACAATCACCAGATGACTGAATAAAACAGAAAAAAAGTCTAATTATAGATTGAAATTATGTATTAGAAGTTGAATTAATGCATTCAGAAAATTTCTGTTCTGGACTCAGATTTTAAAGGTAAAAAGGCCAAATCATGACAAGGTTGTGTACTTTCTTTGCAGTGCTGACATACTTTACTTAAGAGGAAAGGCTTAAACATCTTGTGGGCATGGACCCATAATTTGAAATGGATTAACTCTAAAAGTTAGCTATTTAGCCTACATAAACTTTCCTGGGTATTTTCCAAAGTCAGTGGAGAGTGGTAAGCCCTCTAGCATATTCTTTAATGGTGGAATGAATTATGCCTACATATTATGCCTGGTTTTTGAAGGCATATACGTAGTACAATGAACCTTTACCTTTTCTGACCCACCACTCAGCTGTATCCAACGCTCTCTAGCTCACGCTGTGCCAGTTATATGTATTTGTACAGTACCTGTAAAACTATTAGTTAGAATTAAAAATGAACATTGCTGCCTCTGTGCTCAGAGGTATCCTTGGAAGGGGATTGAGAACCCTGCGTTAGAACTACACAGTCCACATAGAGAGGAAGAGGCCTGAAAATGAGATCCAGTGTTACCAGCACATTGATGTAGACAGTGGTCAAGTGCTGAGCAGCCCAATGTCTCTTGTATCTTACGCCACATTGGAGATTGCTAATTCTAGAGTGATAATAAATACATGAAACCACTCTTTCAAAAACCACTGGTGCTTTTTGAAAAGAACTTTTTAGCTCTGGTCTCATGTGCATCATAGAAAATCAATGCTGAATTTATCTTACTTGCTATGGGAATTCACAAACACATTTGCTATCTTTGTAGAAGTGCTATAGCTCCACATATAGAAGGTTTTTATAACTGTAGCACAATCTACTGTCCTCCTACTTAAGATGGGCCATGAAGCACTAAATAATTTTAAATGAACTGAAGAAGAAGAAAACATTCACAAGCCAGCAGGATGTTTTAGGAAAGGAGACTGAAGGAGATGGTTCGGTTTTATTTCTTTGCTCACAGTCTTGTTGACAGTTGCTTATATTAAAATCCATTAGAAAATAAAACTAATATAATAAATTATTGGAACAGGGATAGGAAATCAAGGGTTTTCATCTCTGCTTAGATGTCATAAGTATAAGCTAAAAAGACACGTTTACATTTCCTTTCTTTTCCTGGCCCAGTAAATCTTGACATATTATGTAATACAACAAGTCCTTTAGAAAGAAGGAAACTATTACTACCCTTTCTTCTACCCAACTGACAGCCTACAGTTTAGTGTTTAAGTGACTGTTATGAGAATGGGAAATGTACATTTGTATTCCTTCATGAATGGAGGGAAACTGAAGCTCAGATTTTTATTGTACGAATAGATACCTCAGCGTGTCAGGTTTGTTTAATGGCACTTCACAATCTTTCATCAAAAGCATTATAGAAGTATACAGCTGCCCCAACTACATTATATGTGTTATAGTATTAAGTTGGGTTTTTTGGTAGCAATTGGGCAGATGCTGTTGTTCAGGATTTCTAACTTGGAAAAATTTAATAATAGTAACTGTAGGGCCTGATTTGGAGTAATCCCCTTTCACTTCAGTGACAGATGAGTAGACATTACACTTTTAGATTTAGGTACCTAATTTCTGTTTAATTCTTTGTTATCATCTGGCTTTTCTTCCATTTCCAAAGCAAGGAAGATCTACCCCTGAGAGTAAAGAGAACATGTAGGTTTATAAGACTACGTAATTTTACCACTTCACACCAAGGAGGCTTTGCTTTTGAAAACAGCATTCACCAGAGAAGTAAATGCTGCTCACATAAAAAAAATTATTATATTTGCTTTTCCATTTGCCTCAGGAAAAAGTGAACAAGGTCTTGATTTTGTTTTGGTTTTGATAGTTTGCAAATTTTTAAAAGGTTGAATTTCACTTTTTGGATAGACGTGTGTTGGAAGCCATTCAAAACTGTACTATGCCAGACAGAACTCAGGGAAAGACTGTGTTCCAGGGACAGGTGGGTGAAAGTAGTTGAGCTGCGTCACCACTTCTTGCAGTCTTTGAGCCTTCAGTTCCTTGAAGAACTGCAATTGTAACCGGCTTGGGAGAGAGTCAGAGAAGATCTCTTCCTGGTTGTTCACGTCAACCCATAAAATAGAAACAGGGAATAAGAAAACAGTTTTCCTGAAAGTCAACATATAGAAAGAAGAGGAAAGCTCCTGTGAAAAAAAGAAAATCAAGGGTGACAATTTAATGGGAAGGGTTCCAATATATATTAGTTCTAGATAATTAATGAAGCCAGTACTTAGGAGATTTAAAATAACCTTCAACATATGTGTGACCTTGAGCAAATTACTTAATATTATTACACTTTGAATTCCTATTTGGTAAATGAGGATATTATTAGACCCCTAAGTTTCCTTTCTTTCCACTTCTAATTCCCCTTTCCTGCTCCTTTTCCTACTTCCTCTTCCAAATAATTATTTTATACCTTCCAGGTAGTACGAATTTGTACAGAATTTATTAAAGGAAGAGATGATCACAGATCTGCTGTAGAGCTAGCTGCTACCATAATATGAGTGATATTAATCTTTTTTATAAATATCCTGCATAAAATATCACTTTCTTTTATGTCTTTTAGTTTACAAGGTAGTAATTAATTTTGTATATAACTTTTAAGTGCTTCGGTGTATTCTCTAGTTTCTGTGATTTCAAAAGACATACTGGGTTTCTGTGCCAAGGTTTTGGTAGCAGAGCGGGAGGTTTAAAGGAGTGGATTCTGATGAGAAGCTGCTAGAAGATTCCCCTATGTCTGACAGAGCCAATACCAGGCTGGCTCTAAGATGGACCTCCCACTGGCCAAGGCTGAGCTCATCAGCAATGGTGGTAGACCCTCTGGGATAACATATTTAAGAAGGGAAAAAAGTTGCAGAGAGACAGAAATGGCAGCCGGAGAGAGTAGTGAGAACAAGTAAGAGAAAAAAACCCTGCAGACACCAAGGTCAGTGAAGAAGGAGGGGGAGGAGGTGCTCCAGGTGCCGGAGCAGAGATTCCCCTGCAGCCTGTGAGGAAGACCATGGTGAGGCAGGCTGTCCCCCTGCAGTCCATGGAGGTCCACGGTGGAGCAGATATCCACCTGCAGCCTGTGGAGGATGCCATGCCGGAGCGGGTGGATGCCTGAAGGAGGCTGTGACCCCATGGGAAGCCCGCGCTGGAGCAGGCTCCTGGCAGGACCTGTAGTCCCGTGGAGAGAGGAGCCAAGGCTGGAGCAGGTTTTCTGGCAGGACTTGTGACCCCATGGGGGACCCATGCTGGAGCAGTTTGTGTAGAACTGCAGCCCGTGGGAAGGACCAACTTTGGAGAAGTTCGTGGAGGACTTTCTCCTGTGAGTGCGACCCCACGTTGGAGCAGGGGAAGAATGTGATGAGTCCTGCTCCTGAGGAGGGTGAAGCAGCATAAACAACGTGTGATGAACTGACCGTAATCCCCATTCCCCATCCCCCTGTGCCGCTGGAGAGGTAGGTAGAGAATCTGGGAGTGAAGCTGTGCCAGGGAAGAAGGGAGGGGTGGAGGGATGGTGTTTTGAGTTTTGGTTTTATTTCTCATTAACCTGGTTGCAGCTGGGATAGAGTTAATTTGCTTTCTAGTAGCTGGTATAGTGCTATGGTTTTGAGCTAGGTATGAGAAGAATATTGATAATGCACTGATGTTTTCAGTTGTTGCTAAGTAATGTTTAGTCTAAAGTCAAGGCTTTTCAGCTTCTGATGCCCAGCCAGCAAGAAAGCTGCAGGGGCACAAGAAGCTGGGAGGTAACACAGTCAGGGCAGCTGACCCAAAGTGGCCAACGGAGTATTCCATAGCATGTGACATTTTTAGGAACTGGGGGGGGATCGCTGCTCAGGGACTAATGGGTGCATTGGTCAGCGGGTGGTGAGCAATTGTGTTGTGCATCACTTGTATATTCCAATCCTTTTATTATTACTGTTGTCATTTCACTAGTGTTATCATTATCATTATTAGTTTCTTCTTTTCTGTTTTATTAAACCGTTCTTCTCTCAACCCACAAGTTTTTACTTCTTTTCCTTATTTTCTCCCCCATCCCACCGGGTGTGGGGGGGAGTTGGTGAGCGGCTGCGTGGTGCTTAGTTGCTGGCTGGGGTTAAACCACGACACCTACTCGCATTGACTGACAATAAATTGAGTTAATTTTCCCTAAGTCGAGTCTCTTTTGCCTGTGACAGTAACTGCTTAAGTGATCTCTCCCTGTCCTTATCTCGACCTGCAAGCCCTTTGTTATATTTTCTCTCCCCTGTCCAGCTGAGGGGAGGGAGTGATAGAATGGCTTTTGTGGGCACCTGGCACCCTGCCAGGGTCAACCCACCACACACATGTATAAAACACAGAACTTTCCTTAAAACAGTGCTAAAGTTCTCTTCATAGCTTTACAGACTTTTGGTTGAACCTGATTTGAGTTGTTAATGAGACTTTGAAACAGCAACTTCTGCATGATTTTGTTTTGACAATTTAGTAGTGCATTTAGTGACTACAGCACAATAAAAATGTTTGCAGTTATATTCATATATTAGCTACCAATAAACTATCTAATAATGGTACAAAATGATAAAGTTTGTCAGTGTTAGAGGTCTACATTTTTTAAAAAATAGCACTTTAGATGTACCTGCAAAATGTACAAATATAGTTTCAACATAAGTACATTAAAATAGCATTCAGCACATTCTTTCTTCTGCACACATTTTAAATGAACATGTCTTTTTCTGATCCACAAGAATCAGGGAAGATGCAGTTGTACTTCTTTCTAACCCCTGTTCAGCTACCACCTTGAGCTTCTTTAACTTCTTCTCATGAGAGACTGGTAGAGCTGTACAGGTCTGCCTCGGGACTTCCTGGGGCTCAGAAACTATTTCTGCACTGGCTTGGGTTCCTCACATTCTGACCTCCTGCAGCCAGCAGAACCTGATAGGTTTCCTGCAGGCAAGGACTTGCTTGCCTGAGGAAAACAGAGATGGAAAGAAAAACACAGGCATCTGAGCCTGACTCTGTCGTGGTTTCGGTTTCAGCCCAGCTGGTAATAAAGCATCACGAAGCCTCTCGTTCACCCCCCACCCCCGCGCCGGGCCACGTTGGGATGAGGAGAAAATACAAAGGCAGGCTCATGGGTCGAGACAAGGACTGGGAGGGATCACTCCCCACTTATGGTGATGGGCAAAAGACAGGCTCAACTTGGGGAAGAAACAAAATCAATTTAATTTACTACAAATGAAATCAAAACCAAGGACATTAGGAAGGAAAAACCAAACATCAGAACACCTCCCCCCCACCCATCCCGCCTTTCCAGCTCAGCTCCATTCCCAGTGCTTTCTACCTCCTCCCCCCTGTGGCACAGGGGAACAGGGGATGGGGGTTAGGTTCAGCTCGCCACACATTGTCTCTGCTGCTCCTTTCCTCAGGGAAAGGATTCCTTCCTCAAGGACGAGGATTCCTCACTCGTCCCCTGCTCCACCGTGGGGTCCCTCCCACGGCAGACAGTCCTTCACCAACTTCTCCAACGTGGGTCCTCTCCGCGTTCTGCAGTTTCTCACAAACTTCCCTGGTGCAGGTCCTTTCCACGGGCTGCTCTCCAGACACACACTGCTCCAGCGCAGGCTTTCCCATCGAGTTACCGCCATCTTCGGGAGCCTCCGCTCCACCATTCACCTCCATGGGCTGCAGGGGGACAGCCTGCTGTCTCACCACGGGCTGCAGGGCCATCAGCCTCCTCAGGCGCTCCTCCTCCCCCTCCTTCTTCACTGACCCTTGTATCAGCAGAGATGTTCCTCTCAGGTTTCCCAACCCCCACACTGCTGGTTCCCCTTCTTAAATATGTTCTCCCAGAGGCGCTGCCACCGTCACTCCCTGTCTGGGCTGCAGAGGCAGGTCCGACTCTTTGGAGCCGGGGGAGCTTCTAGCAGATTCTTAAAGGAGCCACCTCTGCAGCCCCCTCCCCTACTACCAAAGAAAACCACGCCACACAAACCCATAACAGACTCAAAGCCTGATGAAGTCACTTTATGTGTGAAAAATGGACTGCATCTGACGTTGGCTAAGCTGTTACATTCGATCTTGATCTGACCAGTGTCAGTGATAGCTGTGTCTATTTCAAAAGACAACTATTCCTTTGTACAGATGACACTGTAAGTGCAGAAACTTACTGCTGGTAACAACAGAGCTAAAAAATAAAGGTAAAAAAAACCCCCCAAACGTTAATATTGTCAACATGCACATATAATTTTTTGTTCTGTACAAAAATAGTTTTGCTTAATATCAATAATAAAAATCTTGACTAAAAAATTAAAAATAAGTAATAATTTTACGTGTAAATGCAGTGGAAAATGTGAAGCATTTAGCAAAAGAGTATGTCATACATAATTATTAAAATGCTTAAAATTAAGTGCTCATGCTTAAAGTTAGGTGCAAATCCTTCTTGGTTTCTTCTGTACTAAAAGATCCTTGAATTGTCTCTGATCTATTCGTCAAAATAAAGCAGACTGTGAACGCATTAAAGTTAGCCAGATGTATTCCTTACCCTAGAAATGTTTAATTAATTTTGACAGTCCTGCTCTGAGTGGTTAAAGCTTGAAAAGTACAGGAAACTACAATCTGATCTTGGAATATATCTGCTTTGTGTTTTCAAGATGACCATATTTTGCTCAAAGTACTCTTATTTGTTACATGGAAGAGTTGAAATCTTTTGTTACAGAAGGTTTAATGAGAAATCATTAATACAGGTGATGAAATTAAACTCATATAAACATGTCAGATACCCAACAAAAGATATTTTTAAAGTCTTGAATATTGTACTGATTACTACATACATCCAAACCTTACTGAGACATTACCTAGCTTGTTTTTTCATAGCCAATTTAATAAATTATTTTTAAGAAAATTGCAGTGATATGATGGAAAAATGGTAATCATTATTGTTTATCCACAGAGGCACTGAAAACTGACTGAAAATCCAAGCTGAAAACACATTTTTTTCCCTGACGGATATTAAGTTCCTCATAAAGTTATATAGATTTAATGTAACTACCTGGAGACAGAAAAAACCCACATTTGGGACCAAGGTCATGATATTAACATTATTTAATTAAAAAATAATTTATTACTTCTTTGGTGCAGTTACTGAACTGCCCAACTTCAGGAGGAGGAAGGAGTGGCAACGAGGAACTGTTATGGACTGACTGCAAGCCCCATTCCCCATCCCCCCTCACGACTCATGCTCCTGTCTTTATCTTGACCCATGAGCTTTTTTATCTTATTTTCTCCAGCACTTTCAACTTTAAAATAGATAAAAATAAAATCACACAATAGTCTTATATGGTTATATAGCAGAATAAAAACTGCCTTTTTGGAGCATCTGCTCCAAATGAAGGCGTTTA
Source organism: Pandion haliaetus (assembly GCA_013401275.1). NCBI lineage: Eukaryota > Metazoa > Chordata > Aves > Accipitriformes > Pandionidae > Pandion > Pandion haliaetus. Next base: position 15,609 of record VYZV01042217.1, read on the forward strand.
ATGTTTAAAACACAGGCAATGCTGGTTTTACCAGATTCAGAAGTTGAATTCACTTTTATTCCATTACATGATGATTCACCACTCGAGTGCACTACTACAGAAAAAAAAAAATCCTCTACCAATACTACTAAAGCCATTAAATCACTCTATTATTTTTTAACTGTTGATTATGCAGTTTTGAAAGAATATTAGGTTTCTAAGTTCTTGTTTTCTTTCTCAGAAAAATAAGTATCTTTGATTCTTTATCTAGATGTATATTTTAAATACTGGAAAGCAGAACAGCCAGGCAGAGAAGGACTTTTTTCTAATTTGGTAACAAGTAGGTTACACGGAACTGGTAAGAAACTTTTAGACCAAGACTCCAGATCATCATTCATTTTCCATTAGATAATAAAATATTCGAGACTCGAGATAGGTTTTAAAGTGCCTGATGAGGCAATTTCTTGTTCTTTCACATATTCTGCCACATAGTAGAATACATACTCTGTTTTCAGTGCCCAAACTCATTTCATAGCGCTTGGGGAGAGTTGCAAACCTGAAGTAATTTGTGCAGCCAAGCTGCTGAACTAAGCATAGTAAATTTGCTGGCAGAAAATGCTGAGGAGAGCTGCAGGTCTTACGCCTCATTTCTTAAAGAGAAGCATTTTATTCTGGTCTGGAAAAAAAGCTTCTCTCTCCATTTAGGATTCATGATCCATCTCCTGACATTAAGGATCTTTAGCACGCACACAGAGAAATCTCTCAGAAGTTGCGAAACACTTGGTATCTTTGTCCAATACTTTCTAGTTTAATGGTTGGAGCACGCATTTTGATGCCATAAGACTTTTGTTGGAATTCTTTTTTTGCCTGAGGGGATTTAACCTGTATAATCTATGAAGTTATAGATAGGATATTTTCTGTCTTTGCTGTTACTATTGTCGAGTTTTAACATTTTCATTATCATTGAAAGCAATTAGATTGGAGCTTGAGTGCAAAGTATTAGAGTGACTGTCTCTTATCTCAGAGGTCTAGAACAGGCTTCTGTTTCTGTTTGTATTCTGCTACTCTCAAGTTAAAATAAGTATCTAGTTTATTTCCTCAAGCAATGCATATAAGGAATAGTGGCTTGTTAATGCAACTGAGTTAAACAATAATTCTAAACTGGTTACGGCACGTATTCTTGAGGGTATTTTGAAGCTGTTAGATATTTTTGAGTTTTTACATGTGATTTATGTCAAGTCCACTGTATCTGGTAATGACTAACTGAGGATAGTGAGATTACAGACATGCATAAATGCTGGTTTAGAATGCTTTTCAATTTGCTGAATGAGGCCTTGTAGTACATAAAGACAACTGGCATGGTGCCCATGTACTGGAGTGATAGGGTAAATATGCTAATAATTACCATTGTTAGATACCAGTTCACCAAGATACCTTGTAATACATAAAAATTTCAATTTACTTATATAACATACTGATTGGAGATTACTATTACAAAAAAAAATCTTATTTTAAAAAATTCTGTCTTAAGAGATAATTGTCTAGAAATTTTTTTAAAAGAAACATATCTCACATAGTCCAAAGGTTTCTTAACTGAACCAAATTTGTATTTGAAAGTGCAACAAAATGCCTGTCTAATCAGACATTCGAAAACAATGTCAGATAATCAAAATATTTCCTTTTGGTTAAGTGAATTTTTTTTTTTTTAACTATAGTACAATAAATGTCATTTTTTAAAAATCAGAAAATACCACTGTTCACTGGCTTTTCAATTATTTTTTCTAATTAAACACACAAAGTAAAATCTTTAATGAAAAATAATAGCATATCTAAAGCAAATACAAACACGTAGTAAGATCCAGAAATTTCATTTGGTATACTATGTAAGAATCTAAACTCCTGAGGGTGTTACGCAATCTGACTTTCTAAGCTAGGCAGGACTGAGTCTATACAGTATCTAGTAGGGTGCCCTCAGAAGGGTGCTTAGGGCAGGTTTCATTTACCATAATTTTAGAAAACTGAAAGCTGAATATCTGATTCTAAGTTGATTCCCAGAGGCTTCCTTTGCAGACAATGAAAAGAGAAAGGCACATTTGGATGGTAACTTTTCTAGTACTGAAAAAAAGGTGTCTAATATTACCAGAATGATTGCACTCTGACTTCTTACATGAATGTAATGAAAGCCAGAGATGACTTGACTAGATTTAGCGTCAGACTGTGAGGTGTCAAATATGAGTTCAAAATAATTTCACTGTAATGGCCAAAGAAAATCAATACTTTAGTGCTTTGCCCTCCTGTTAAAATAGTTGTAACACATACACACAAAGACAAGATTTTAGTTGCATGGCAAAATCAGTCTGTAAGTGCTCAAAGACAAAGATATTTCTCCAAATGCTATTTTTCTTGTAAAGATAGTGAAAATTAATAAATTAATTTAACTGTTAGTAAAAATAATTGTGGTTTTAATGGAAAGGAAGATTTCTTACACTTCAGTTTTGAAATTTTACTATGAAGCAGCAATGATTTTTCCATCCAAAATCCTTTTTCCTCTTATAAATAATTATACCCTATGTTAATGAAATATTTCAGTGATTCTTAAGGGGAATGGAGGAAATTCATCATATCTGTCACATGGAAATGTTATCTATTGAGAAAAGTACCTGTCTAGGGAAACTATCCTAAAGAAGAGTTAAGGAACACAAGCCAATACAGCCTAATGAGAAAAGCTAATGTTTATTTTTCAGCCTTTATTTTAATTAAAAAGAAAAACATTTATATAGAAAGGTAATTTTTTCTCAATAAATTTTCATTTAAAGGAAAGAAAATTTATTTCCAAAATGCTGTTTGACAAATAGTTCTTCTTTCAACATTCTTCTGTCACATCTCTCAGAAATAATGATGTGCTGATATTACATACTGTCAAAAAGCAGCTGTCTTTCATCTTTAATGTATTTGGAGTGATCCCGGGATTCATTTTCATACTCTTAAAGATTAGCTTATGGATGAAAGATGATATAGAAAAAAACACTGCAGGTACATAGTTTTCACTAAAGAAAATATTAATACATTTAAGATTAACACAGATTTGAAACATGATGCATTCTATATTCTACCTCACAGCAGATGCGACTGAACGTATTTAATTGTGGCATTAGATTAAATTATCATTATTTCAAATTAAAACTTAAAAATTCAGCAAAATATGGTTTATCTAAAATACTATTTCCTCATTTCCTACAGTCAAAAAAAGCTCTTCTTTTAAATGTCTGTAATGTGGCGTTACTGAAAAATAGCTTTTTATAATTGTAACTTCACCTGTTGCAATTTCCATAGTGCCTGTTCTGAAAAATAAGATTTGATCATACTCATGGGTTGCTCATACAGAATGTTACACTTGTAAGCATGCATCCAACCTTCAAAGTATATCAGTTTTCTATTCAGATGACAAAGATAAGAATAGTTTCTATTTTTAGGTAGCATTTATGGTCTCCGCACCTAAGAGCAAAGGTATTTAATTTCTGACAAAATGTCTACTTAAAATTAAGCAATATATGTACAAAAATACAAATATGAAGTATACTATAGAACGTTGCATCTTAGTGGGTATGTATATAGCTCTAGCTTTTGTCATGAATCTTTTCCCAAATAAGAATTTATTTATTTATTCTTTTACAGGACATTGATTCTTTTTGCTGCAGTACTTTCATCTTTCACTTATAAAGAAAGGCTACATATGTAATCCTTTAAAGTGCTTTCAGAATTCCAGAAAAAAGAGCCCTTCTGTTCTTGAAAGAGAGACATGGAAAGTTTGTCCTTGTTCTTCACATTGACACAGATGTCAGCTTGTAGCCACCTCTATTTAATTTTAACAAGTTTTGCTTCTTATTTGGGGGGGGGAAATGTTGGAAGAAACCATAAGCTGAATCACTGCCATTAAAAAAGAAATCTAACACACAATAGAAATCAGTTATAAAAGGGGACCTCAATGAGGGAAAAAGATATTTTTCATGAAGAAAAGATAATGCAAAGCTTTAATCTTTATAAAGGCTTTCTATGGATATGAAAGTGCATTACATTTTGTATTGGGTTTTGTATTGAGACTGGCAGGTGGCTGGAAGAGGACTCAGGAGAGGTTAACATCTGTCTTTTCATAGCTTGAAGAATTCAGGTTTCATCTTTGACTAATTTTAACTCTTCAAATGCTGAAAGTATTAGAATTTTCCCAGTCCTTTTCTGTGTTACAGCACTACAAATTATTTATATGAAATGTGGTCCCTATCTGAGACCAATTTCTAATGAGAATTATACATACACATACATATAGATACATATGTATAATATCTTCTTCCTCCATTCAAATTGCTCTCCATTCAAATTAATTAATGATTTAAAAAATTTAAAGGAAGAACATAATTATCAGTTCTTATGGTAAAATTTCCCTCATAATATCTGTCTAGGTCTCTGAATATTTTTTTTTTCTGTGAAGTATAAATGAAACTGAGCTGAAGGCTCTAGACAGATGTTAAGTAACTTTTTTCAAATTGTTATTAAGAATATCACAAATTCATAGGATGGTTTGGGTAGGAAGGGACCGTTAAAGATCATCTAGTCCAACCATGCTAACCCGGTGGTTTTCACTAGATCAGGTTGATGAAAGCCACACCCAAACTGACCTTGAATACCTCCAGTGATGGGGGATCCACAATTTCTCTGGACAACCTGTTCCAGTGCCTCACCACCTTCATCATAAAGCATTTCTTCCTTACATCCAATCTAAACCTACTGTCTTACAGTTTAGGAACTTTGCCCATTCTACTGACACTACAGGCCTTTGTAGAAAGTCTCTGTCTTTCTTGTAAGCCCTCTTTGAGTATTGAATGGCAGCCATCAGATCTCTCCAGAGTCTTCTCTTCTTTGGGCTGAACAGCCCCAACTCTCTCAGCCTTTCTTCATAGGAGAGGTGTTTGAGACCTCTAACCATTTTAGTGCCCTTCCTCTGGACCTTCTAAATACAGTGGGATAATCACCTCTTTTGACCAGCTGGTTATGCTGTGTTTGATGCACCCCAGGATGGGGTTTGCCCTCTTGGCTGCCAGGGCACACTGGTGACTCATAATGAGCTTACCACCAACCAGCCCCCCCAGATCCCTTTCTGCAGGGCTGCGCTCCAGCCACTCCTCTCCCAATTTATACGTGTGCCCGCCATTGTTCCATCCCATGCAGAATCTGGCATTTGGACTTAATAGATTTCATCCCATTAATATTGCCCAGTGCTTCAATCTATCTAAATTTCTCTGCAAGGCCTCTGAGCCCTCAAGAGAGTCAACAGCGCCCCCCAGTTTGATATAATCAGCAAACTTGTTAATGGTGCATTCAATTCCTGCATCCAGACCATTGATAAAAATAGTGAACGGAATTGGCCCTAGAATTGAACCCTGAGGAACACCACTGGTGACTGGTTGCCAGCCAGGTGTACCTGATTCACTACATTTTGAGCCCTGCCATTCAGACAGTGGCACTGATACTATTAGAGTAATTTTACTGACTTGTGCAATTACAGCACTACAGCAGTTTAACTGTCTTGCAGAGATGTTGGAACAGGTGTATTCCTTAATCTTAAAAAGCCTTGGCACATAAATCTCTTCACTATTAGAAATGAAAAGCAAGATTCAGTAATCGCAACCCACTAATGCAAGGATTAAAAAAAAAATAATCTACAGGGAAATCTCAGTAAGAGGATTAATTGTTAATTGTAACATTCAGAAAAGTATGCAGATTTCAAGTTATGATAAGAGGAAAAGGAGCACGACACCATCACTGATACTGCTTTTGCTATCTGACACAGGAAATTTCATAAGAAAGGTCACTACTCTGCCAGTGGCTGATGGAATGAAAGTCTTCCAAAATTATACAGTGGGTTAAGAAGAACACCGAGTTGCTAGAAGTTTGTCTGACGCACAACTTGAAATAACTGTTTGATGTAAGCTACATGTTTTAGATGTATTAAAGAGAAACTTAAAACAAAAACAACAAAAAAATTACATAAGTATTTCTGGGAAAAAAAAAAAGTCTTATCCAAAGAGAGAGATTATCTGCAAATAGATTTTTAAACACTGAAACAACACATTAGCTGATCTAAAAGCACAACTATTTTTTAATAATTTCTAAGAAACTGATTTTTTATGCTGGTATAAGGACATTCTCCTCACTTCTTGACATAAATGTATCTATTTTAAGTTGCCTTTGATGAAAATCCCATTTCTACAATAAAAATTCAGGCTGTAACAGTGCAAAAAAATGTGACAGACAATTAAAAAATGTCATTTTCTTCAACAAGACATTAAACAGATAGCATAAATATTACTTCCTTTACAAAAGTATATGACAAGTTGTGAGTTTTGGCCCTGGTATATCATTTGTCTAATTAGAATGTTATCTGTTCACCTTAAAACTGATTGTTTAATTTACATAGAAATGCTAGGTCCCCTACTGTTCTCTCACTGAGTACACCCTGAGAAATAATTAAGACAACACAAAAGTGCCTCCAGGTTCATTACTCAGTTATATGTAATTAGTTTGTAGAGCATGTCACATTTAGCTGAAGATTGTTTTCTATCTGAAGAGTGTTAGGTTATGTGCCAAAAGCTTTTCTGTACACCACAAAGTAGTAGAGAGACAATGACGGGAGAAGGAGTCCACATAATACCCGGCTGGGCTCCTTCCAAGCTGTCGTGGTTTCAGTTCAGCCGGTAACAAAGCATCACGCAGCCACTCACTCACTCCCCACGCCCACACCGGGCCACGTTGGGATGAGGAGAAAATCCAAAGGCAGGCTCATGGGTCGAGACAAGGACTGGGAGGGATCACTCCCCACTTATGGTCACGGGCAAAAGACAGGCTCAACTTGGGGAAGAAACAACAGCAATTTAATTGACTACAAATCAAATCAAATCAAATCAAACACACAAGGGTATTGGGAAGGGAAACCAAACATCAGAACACCTTCCCCCCCACCCCTCCCGCCTTTCCGGCTCAGCTCCATTCCCGGTCCTTTCTACCTCCTCCCCCTGGTGGCGCAGGGGAACAGGGGAAGGGGGCATGGGGTCAGCTCACCACACGTTGCCTCTGCTGCTCCTTTCCTCAGGGGGAAGATTCCTCACTCGTCCCCTGCTCCACCGTGGGGTCCCTCCCATGGGAGACAGTCCTTCACCAACTTCTCCGACGCGCGGTCTTTCCGCGGGC
>VYZV01042217.1:26141-39424 GCA_013401275.1 Pandion haliaetus
GGGGGGGAGGGGGGTTGGTTGGTTGGGTGGTTGGTTTGTTGGGTTTTTTTTTTTCGATTTGGTTTTTTTTTTTTTTTTTTTAATAGAAGCAGGTCAGATTAAATAATTAAAAACATTTGTGAGGGAGAGAGAGGGAATAGGGTTTTGCATATCCCACTTCTCAAAAAATCTTATAGCTTAATCCTTGATTTTAACTTAAGTGAATCTGGGATTTTAAAGTTTATATGGAACCTGCTAAGAAGAACAGATACAATGAACAATGATTTTCATTGTGAGACGGCAATGAAAGTAGATAGCCCCATGAACATTCTTCCATCAGTGAGCACCAAGGTCTAAATGTTCTAAACTAGAAAATGTAAACTCTCTGGAATCAAGACTAGTCAGATTATTTCTATAAAGAGTCTTCAAGAGCTTTCTTCCTCTCAGTTGATCCTAATCTTCTTGTTTATTGTTCGCTTCCTAGCAGATGTGGCAAATTCATTCTTTGGAGATAGGCTGCTGCAAGCACAGCTATTCTCCACTTCATGTAGTGTATTTAAAGCAGAAGTTTGGGGTAATTTTTTAGTAATCTGATTTCTAACCAAAACAGAGTTTATGACATCCCCCTGTTTTTCTGTATCTTTGTGATCACTCCCCTCACCAGCAAGATTTTCAACGCTCCATGAAATTCGAACCACATTTGAGAAAACAGCAAAGATCTCAAAGACAATAAAGACGATGCAAGTTTCCTAAAATTTGATGGAATTGTGCAAAATTTTACTACCTGCACTAGTCACCATGGAGTTTTTTTGAAGGCTGTCTTTGTAATATATGGTAATAAACTGTAATTTGTTTCTTACCGTTTACAGACTGAGCAGAGATGTCAAATTGACATCCTGCCCAGGACAGTAACAAGGCTTCTCCAGGCTCTGCTTCTAATCTTTTACACCACTTCTGGTAAGAGTTATTTATTTTTTTCCTATTAATTTATTTTCCTTGATACTTTGGTGAAAATCTAAGATTTCTTAGAGGATTTAGTCTTATTATTACAAAGATATTCTGTGCCATCTGACACCCAGTGAATGTTATCATTTTTTACTTTGCCTCTTAAGATGGGTCAGAATGAAGAAAAAGTATTGCATCTTAAGATATGTATAATACAGCATTAATCAAAAGAACTGATTGTACTGTTAGAATGTATGTTAAGAAAATGCTAAATGTGTACTTAAAAAGCAAAGATCCATATGGAACTGTTATTACTATTTCTGACAAAAGTTAACTCTGCAGATAAGTGACAGAAAACAGGCCTTCAGCTTAGATTCTTTCCTCCTCCATAACACCCAGCCATCACAGATATTCAGTGTTGGTGGTGGGAATATCTCAGTCTTTAAATGCTTTCACTTGATCTTACATTATTGAAGAAAATTAGAATTTTGCCATTGATTTTAATGGGCACAGATGTGCATGAATTGCAGGGATGTAAATTAGCTAAATTTTCCACCTAAAGCAGAAGTGTCACCTTTTTAATTCTGCCACCACATCAGCTGTCCACTTTCTGTATATCAGAAGTAGAAAGGATAAGACTATAGAAGCTGACTGTTTCTGAAGTGTTGAGATGTAGACAACTCACCTATAGCTTTTTCCCACTATGTAATGGCAAAGTTCTTTTTATATGCAGTATGATTGTTGGCATAAGCTCCAAACAAACTACAGTATGAATAAAAACAAAAGAATACATAGCTAACACCTTTGTCAGCGACACGGACAGTGGGATTGAGTGCACCCTCAGCAAGTTTGCCGACAACACCAAGCTGTGTGGTGCGGTCAACACACTGGAGGGAAGGGATGCCATCCAGAGGGACCTTGACAGGCTAGAGAGGTGGGCCTGTGCAAACCTCATGAAGTTCAACAAGGCCAGGTGCAAGGTCCTGCACAAGGGTCAGGGCAATCTCAAGCACAAATACAGGCTGGGCAGAGAATGGATTGAGAGCAGCCCTGAGGAGAAGGACTTGGGAGTGCTGGTTAACAAGAGGCTCAACATGACCTGACCATGTGCACGTGCGGCCCAGAAAGCCAACTGTAAGCTGGGCTGCATCAAAAGAAGTATGACCAGCAGGTCAAGGGAGGTGATTCTGCCCCTCTGCTCTCGTGAGACCCCACCTGGCGTACTGTGTTCAGCTCTGGGGCCCCCAAGAGAGGAAGGACATGGACCTGTTGGAGCGAGTCTAGAAGAGGGCCACAAAGATGATCAGGGAGCTGGAGCAACTCTCCTATCACTACAGGCTGAGAGAGTTGGAGTTGTTCAGCCTGGAGAAGAGAAGGCTCCAGGGAGACCTTATAGCAGCCTGCCAGTACCTAAAGCGGGCCTACAAGAAAGCTGGAGAGGGACTTTCTTTCAGGGGCATGCAGTGATAGAACAAGGAGTAACAGCTTTAAACTGAAAGAGGTTAGATTTAGATTAGAGGTAAGGAAGAAATTCTTTACTGTGAGGGTCGTGAGGCACTGGAACTGGTTGCCCAGAGAAGCTGTGGATGCCCCATCCCTGGCAGTGTACAAGGCCAGGTTGGATGGGGCTTTGAGCAACCTGGTCTAGTGGAAGGTGTCCCTGCCCATGGCAGGGGGGTTGGAACTAGGTGATCTTTAAGATCGCTTCCAACCCAAACTATTCTGTGATTCTATGATTGAATACCAATAATATTTTGTAACTGGATACATATATGCACTATGTAATTGAGAATTCATTATATGCTGGTGATCATATAACAGCCAGAAGTTAGCCTTGCATGTCTTCTAAAGCGTGAGTCAATAAAACATTATTCCACCTTCTCTTCATTATAGGCTCTGTTCTGATCCCTTAGGATAGTGCTAGCTACTGCCTTATTCAGGCAATCTTCTGAAGATGTTCAACAGAACTATTTCTGTTTCAAAGGGGACAATGAATTTAGAGTTAACTCTGACATTTTTTTTTCCATATCTGAGAGAAAAAATATTTATTTTTTAAGAGAGTGCATACAAATAGCTTTGCTGAGTTGTTTTAGAAGCAGTTATGATCAGCTGCTTTTATTTTTCTCATCCGCCTGTACTGTCTCATCTTTACTTTGTATATTTTGTGTAAATTACACTTTCATTAAATTCGTTACAAAATCTCAGAATTATTGACTGTTTTGCGGTGAATTCATATGAAAAAGAAAGCCAATGTCAGTACTGGTAGAGTAGGAAGGAGTATGTGCCATTTGGTTATCATTTTAGATCTTGACTTGGGTGTATTCCTTTACACCTGTTTACTACTCAGTATTCCTTTTGTTTTCAGTACTGACAGCCAGTCACAGAATTTGTCCTCCTACTTCTGTCTCCTAATTAGATTAGTTAAATCTCTCTGAAAAACTAGCAATATGCCATACCCTGGGATTTTAATATGAATTCACTGTTGGGTATCCTGCTTTATCTTCAGCCCCATTGATCTGTGCATCTCATCTCTTCATTACATCTTGGGCCATCACCAGAGGTAGCTACTGAATTTCTTTAAGATTCTCCATCATACCAATGTCATTCTTACTTGCCATTTATTTGAAAACCACTGAACAATTTGGTGCCTGAATGCTTCTGTAAATGCAAAGTCTTAGACTGCTGATATAGTTAACTTTCTATAAGCCTCTTTGAACAGATCTACTTTTCTAGAAGTATCTGTGTTTTAAAAAAACAGTCCCAAATCTTAAGGGCTGATCCTTCTATGAAAGCTAAGAGTAGACAGTTATCAATCTACATTCTTATATTTTATTGCTTTTTGTAAAATGTGGGACACACTTCTTTAAATTTGTAGTATTACTTGAAATATTGTGTATTACTTGTAGGAAGACCCACAAATCTGACCTTCCGGGAACATACGCTACTAGAATTGTTATTCCATGTTCATTTAATGTGAAATTTATTATGAGCTGTATTAGAAGCACTACTCTATTGGGTTTACATGGCAAGGTTGGGGGTAGGGCAGGGAGGGGGCTGTCAGGGTGGCCTCTTTGGGAAGAGTCCAGGGGCTGCCTATGCCAGACACAGCCAGTTCCAGCCGGTTCCAACTGACCCACCGCAGGGCATGGCTGAGCCTCTTAGCCAAGATGGTGGCACCTCGAGGAAAGCATATTTAAGAAAGGACAGAAAATGCCACATGGACAGAGGAGGAAGGAAAACAGGAGTAAGAAACAGCCCTGTGAACGCCAAGGTCAGAGAAGAAGCAGGGAGAGGAGGTGCTCCAGGCACTGGAACAGAGATTCCTCTGCAGCCCGTGGAGAGAAACCACGCTGGAGCTGGTATTTCCCTGCAGTCTGTGGAGAGGACCACCGTGGAGGAGATATTTCCCTGCACCCTATGAAGACTATGGTAGAGCAGGTATTCCCTTGGAAGATCCCACAGTGGAGAAGGTAATCTCTCAGCACGTGGAGGACGCCACACAAGAGCAGTTGGATATTTCCTGAAGGAAATGTGACCTGTGGAGAGTCCACACTGGAGCAGATGTTTCTCCTGAAGAAACTGCATCCCATGAGGAGAGCCCACACCAGAGCAGGAGAGCAGCAGACAGAAACTTCTATATTCTGACCATACCACTCCTCAACCCTCCCTGTGCTGCTCATGTTGGGAAGAGGATTTGGCAGTGATGGAGTGAAGTTGAGCCTGGGAGAGGGCAGAGGAAAGGTGGTTTTTTTAATGTTTGTCTTTGTTTTTCACTACCCAAATCTGTCTTAACTGGCAATAAATTAAACTAACTTCACCAAGTTGAAACTGTTAAGAGATCTCGCCCCATTTATCTCAACTCATGAGTTTTCTCATCCTATTTTCTCCCCTGGTCCTGCTGAAGAGAGGGAGTGAGAGAGTGGATGGGTGGGGAGTTTGGCCCTTAGCCAAGGTTAAACCTCCACAACTGCTTTTTGGTAACTGTATAATTATTGTAGTCAATACTACCGGCATTAAAGAGCAGAGCCTTGATATGTGATTCATCTCCACTGGCTAATTCCAGATATCTAGAAATCTACATCTGAGTAGGCAATCTTTGATCTCCTGCAAAATCCATAAAGGAAAATGGCCATATTAGGATGTGATTTCCCTGATTTATTACAGTCATCTACTTTATGGTAAGATAAATCACACCATCCTTTCCATTGCTTAGAAGAAAAGTTTGCAAGCTCTAATTCAGGTCATAGAGGTACTATTGGACCCTACTTCTCTCAAAATTAGTTTATTTTTTGTCTGATTTCTTACTCAAGTTAGGCTGGTTTGTAATACGGCATTTTTAAGAAACATAAAATAATTATGAATTTTCACAAAGTTTTCCAGATATGAACTCCAGCAGAGACTTGCACTTTTGATTTAATAATAAGTGGATTTTCTGTACTGTGAGATGCCATAAAAGGCTTCTAGATAAAATATGTCTGAAATATGTCTGAAGCTGAAAATGCTGACTTATTCTCCATTTGTGGAGGAGGGATCATATATTACTTGTGCATTATGTATGCCAAGTATGAAAGCAGGTCTAGAGTAAAAGGAGGTTAGTGTTTAAACACATTAGATAATATATAATGGGACAAAGAGTTCTTCTGACAGCAGTGCTGATCTATGCAGACTTGGCTTATTTCATTATCCCATTAGTTGTACTGGTAGTTATAGGAATAGTATGGAGAAAAAATCAACAGACTGAAATAGTTATTTTTAATTTTGAGGAGCTTTAAGATACAGCTCCACAGTCAACTAAACCATTATGACAGAGGAGGTCATGTTAGGGTAGAACAACTATTGAGTAAGAGGTGATGCATAATATAACATATCCCCAGAGAAATACGAGAGTGGCAGTAACATCAGACACATCTGTCCAGGCAGAAGTGCGCATCTGCAGACCCATGCACACCATAAGAGATCATTCTGTGGTTGAAGACAAACCTGGCGTCAAATTCACTGTATGTCTGTCATTCTGTAGTTTCTTGAAAGGGCTCTGTCATGGTTTTCAAGTCAGACCTGTAACCAGACATCCTGTCATACAGGACACAAGTCTACCCCTCACAGCTGTTCCCCTGAATTGCTTTCCCCAAGATCTTTTTTGCCCATGCAATGAATCTGCCCCTCCTCTGCTTAGACAATATCATTGCCATCTGGCAGTATTGAGGAGGTTTCTTTCAGGTGGTGGAATTTCAATCCTAAGCATAAATGGTAACGGTATTTTGGCTACCACTTCATTATGGCAGCTGGCACTCTCCCATCTAAAATGCTGGACCTCAGGAAATTCTTCTTCAACCATTCTTTTTCAGAACTGAAACGATGTTTATGATACCAATTTTCAGATATATTTTTTCAGGAGCAAAATGTAATGCCAGCATTTGCAACCAACCTTTTGACAGGCTACTAAACCCACCACTCTTAACTAAATATAAGAAATACACTGAATTGAACAAAATTATAAAATATTTTTATGTCCCTTCCTCAAGTCCTTCAAAAATCTGCTGCTGTCTCAAAAGTAATTCAGGATTCTCCGTATTATCAAAGAATGTTCTCCTACAGCTCATAAAATTACTTTTATTATTGATTTTTTTTCACATTAAGTTACTATGAATGTGAAAATTGGAAGTATCAGCTCTCCCTTCCTTATGTGTGCCTTTAAAATGCTTTCTTCATTCATCCCAAGGCCAAACACTGGAATTAACACTTCAGTTATGTTATTCTCTCTCTATTTGGAAAGTTTTCCGTCTCTTGCAACTTTTCAGAATAGTTGAAGCAAACTTTTCTTCCCCTAGCTTCAGTCAACTCAGTGTCCCAAAGCATTACAGATGACATTGTCACTCTTCTTGAAGCCTTGTACTACAGCTGTATGAACAAACACAGATATGCTGACTACTCAGCAGTCAGTTAATGTCACAGTTCTTGTCACTGTTTCCTAATTGATGTTGCATATCTTGAATTATGATTCATAAGATTCCGACATTGCTAAGAGACTCCCATACTGTCTCTGTGCCTATTCCACACTCTGGGAGAAAGTGGAGGAGAAAAAGAATGCATGTTTTAATACTTCTTGAATTACTCAAGCTATTAAATCAATTTTTATATGTTACTTAAAATATAAACCAGACTGAGAAGGCAATGTTTATAAGCCTCTTATGGAGTCATGACCAACAGAGTGTTTTTCCATGAAATAAACATGCAAAGTTTGTTTTTTCCTTACTTTAAGGAAAATTTCATCTCAGTTTAAAACATGTAAGAAGGGAAAAAAAAATCAGAAAAAAGAAAAAAAAAGAAAAAAAACTTTTGCAAACCAAAGATTTAGTAGAGAAAAAGCAATTCCTGAAATAAAAAGTAGGCCAAGATTAAGGGTTTGAAGTTTAAAGTTTGGTTCAGCATTTTATAACAATAAGGGCTAGAGATGATGTAAGTTTATAAACTCACTTCCAAATTTCCACAAGTTGATCTTACCTTGTGGGTGAAGGCTTAATCTATACAACAACAACAATAACCACAGTTATATATACACATATTCTTTGCAGCATAACAAACTCAAATTATGTCAAGTTTAGGTCAAAAGATAGCCTGAATGAAATTTAGCTCTGTACCTAAAATTATTAGTGTTTAATTATTAACATTTCTCCACAGAAAATGGCTGAAATAATCAGATAGGTAAAAAGTGCACTAGATAGATAGGTATATCCAAGAGCTATCACTGTGTTTAAATAATTACTGATAATGAAATTAAAAAAACCCAAACACCAAAGTTCACTGAATTCAAATAATGATTTTATCAGTTCAGGTGACAGTCTTCTTGAGCTGTAATTTTGTAGTACAATTCAAATGTCTTCATTTAGCAGTGTAATTATTACTGGTGATTAAACTTGCTTGCTTTGGAAAACTGTGTTAGATTGTGACTGCAAGGTATATCTTTACTACTTTCTGTTAATTGAATATAATGAACCTGACAGAAACTGTAATCATGAAGGAGAAAAAAAAAGAAAGAAAAAAGGCAGTTTATGATTGACATCAATAGAGTTGGAATAGAAGCATTTGTATCTGATACACCGTCAGATTACAGTTGCTGGCTAGGATTTGGTCAGAAGATAACAGCAGAGTGCAAAATTCTACATTAATATGAAAAACACGGCACAAAAATCATAAAATTAGGAACAGACAAAATAATGCATTCTCAAGACTCTGTTCTGTTCTGTCACAGTAAGCTTCATGAGTCTCTTACACCTGTCCTCTCGTATTTCAGAACTCCTTATTTCCTGCTTTGGACATGAAGAAAAAATACATATGCCTACAGAATTAATTCCAATTTTCATAGATCTCTATGGCCTTGTGATGTATGACTGAGCTGTGATACTCCTCCTTACTGATATAGCCAATATTAGAAAATCCATAGCAAGGCAAACTCCTTTTTCTATGTACTGAAAGTGTCAGACAGAGGTAAAATAAGTATTTTCATTTCCACACCCACATTGTGCAACCCACTTTGTATAGTTCCAAGGCACTGTTGAAACAACAAACAGGTTATGTATTGAACCTGGTTAGGATTGCAGCTGAGTGAATTCCATTAGAAAGCTAATTAGCTGACTCATGTCCTTAATGTACAATTCCTCTGCTGTACTGTATTTCCAAAACCTATCTGTCATGATGACTATTGGTGTTATCTAGATTCTGCTTGTAATGACATATTTAGTCATTCAAGAAATTGAGGAAATTAAGACACTATTCTTTATAACATGCCACTATTTGTACTTTTGATAGTGAAAAATAAAATACACTTGGAAAAAAAATGTTATTTTTTATATATATTTCAGTAGTGGATAAGGGCTGCAAGTGTACATATTAAGCAGCAGTAGGTAAATTGAGCTTTTGTTCTTCATACATGTCTGGGTTTTGGTTTCAGCCCAGCCGCTCGCTCACTCTCCACAGATCCCCGGCCATGTTGGGATGAGGAGAAAATACAAAGGCAGGCTCGTGGGTCAAGACAAGGACTGTGAGGGATCACTCCCCACTTATGGTCACGGGCAAAAGACAGGATCAACTTGGGGAAGAAACAAAACCAATTTAATAGACTATAAATCAAATCAAACCAAGGACATTAGGAAGGAAAACCAAACATCAGAACACCTTCCCCCCACCCCTCCCGCCTTCCCGGCTCAGCTCCATTCCTGGTTCTTTCTACCTCCTCCCCCTTGCGGCAGACGGGAACAGGGGGTTGAGTCAACTCGCCATGCATTGTCTCTGCTGCTCCTTCCACCTCAGGAGGCGGATTGCTCACTCGTCCCCTGCTCCTCCATGGGGTCCCTCCCATGGAAGACAGTCCTTCATGAAATTCTCCAACGTGAGTCCTTTCCGCAGGCTTCAGTTCTTCCCGAACTTCCCTGGCACGGGTCCTTTCCACGGGCTGCTCTCCGGTCACACACTGCTCCAGCGCGGTTTTTAACATGGTGTTACAGTCATCTTTGGGAGCCTCCGCTCCACCATTCACCTCCATGAGCTGCAGAGGGACAGCCTGCCATCTCACCGCAGGCTGCAGGGCCATCAGCCTCCTCAGGCACCCCCTCCTCCCCCTCCTTCTTCACTGACCTCAGTATCGGCAGAGGTGTTTCTCTCACGTTCCAACCCCACACACACTGCCGGTTCCCCTTCTTAAATATGTTCTCCCAGAGGTGCTACCACTGTCACTGACTGGGTCGGCTTGGGCCAGAGGTGTGTCCAACTTGGAGCCGGGGAAGCTTCTAGCACCTTCTCACAGGAGCCACCTCTGCAGCCCCCTCCCCCACTCCCCAAAAAAACCCCACACCACACAAACCCATAACAATACAGAATACAGGAAACAGATAAGAAAATAAATATTAATTTACTACATAAATACAAATAACTGGAAACCACAACAGTGGTGTGGTTTTTACCAAAACACAGTTCTTTCCTTTTGGTTCTTTCTTTTGTGGAAAGTACAGTCATTCAAACGAGCAAGATCAAAACTTGCAGGACAGCTTCACTATGTTTAAATGAAGTCTATTGATTTGAGATTGAGCAATGATGATGAAAAAGAGACTTGCAGAGAGATTTCTTTTAAGAAATTAAAGTGCTAAAGCTTACTCTCAGATGAGAAATTCTAAAGCATGTAAAGATACAAAACCAGAATGACATACCTTCTAATCATAACCTTATTTCTAAAGAAAGCAGGTTAGATCAGCAACCTTGATTACAATGCCGAATGATGGCTTTTAGACTCTAATGCAGATATCTTAAAAATTATTTTCTGAACATAAAGGTTACTATTGTTATTTGTATAAGAAAAAGGCAGGAATTCTAACAGAACTCCTCCTCAGAACTATTCCTGACCTCATGAAGAATGCCCTGTTCTATAAGAAAAACATGGAATTGTGGTATCAAATTTTTCAAGCTGTATAGCCCTTAGCAAGTCACAATTACAGCAGAAAATAATGTTTTAACTGTGCGAAAAGAATGCCCTGGTTTTGCCAATACTACAATAGATAAGGAAATATAAAAGTGCCTTGTCATCTCTCTTGTTCAGTAGCAAAGATTTTACATCATATTGCCGCAATTCCAGGTTTACACAGGACCTTAACAATTGTATTGTGTCAGCAATTCTTTGTCAAATACCCCAACGCTTTCAAATTCCTCTCGCTATCAATCCCACTTAAGTCACATAGTTCACACTGAACTCAAGCTACATTAGGATATGAGGGTATCACAGTGCATACACAGCTTTTAACATCTCTAACTTTATTTCTCCTTTCTATATTATACAATCTTCTTCCACGCCCTACCGTGTGTGTACTAACACCTTCTCTATACTGATGTAAACTGAAGTTTCAAAGAAAAACAAGTAAGAAGACAAAGCCACATGGTAAGACAAAGCCAGAAACTCCTCACACTCTCTTTCTGCTGTCTCCTTGTATGTGCTGTCTGCAGACTCACTAGATGTGTAGAGCAGGTGCTCTTGTATTCATGACCAAACTTCGCTGCCAGCTCAAAAGTTTTGTCGTTAACCTTTCTCTGGGCTTGAGTGGTCTGGCCTCAGTTAGAATTCACGATTTTGTAGACAGTGATGGAAATATTTAGGCAGCTAGCTGCATCACAGCAGTGTCTGAATATAAGCTAGACATCTAAATGGGGCCTGTGTGTAAGCAAGGTAGACAGTCAGACATTCAATTCAGATGACTCCTAGATAAAGACATTATATGAATCTTAATTTTTTTAAAAAGATGAATGAGAAAGGTGATGCTGAGCAAGACAGTTAACAGTCCTATTTGCAGTTTTGAATGTCTCGCTTTGAGTAGGTACATTCCACTGAAAATTCAACTTCTATTCACTGTTGGGAAAACATGAGCATTGAAGCTTGTAATAAAGGTATTGTCAGGAGAACAAAAGCCCCAAGGAAGTACATTAATGACGTGCCAACTTAAACATCTTTTATTTTCACACCAGAACTGAAGTACTTAGGAATTCTTTTTAAAACTTCATAATCAAACGACTCTCTAAACTTGGAAGATCCAATTTACTATCTGGTAAATATTAGAGGGCTTTTTGTTCTCTAAGTGGGTAGCATCATAAGAAGCCTATAAATACTAGAATGAAAGAAGGAACAGAGGTCAAACTACAACCTGAATGTTAAATTGCATGTTTTCCTGAGACAGTGAGTTTGAGTGTCTAAAGAGTTCACTGGAGTTGGTACAGATATAAACCTATAGGAGTTTCTTCACGTCCTCATGGCAGTGCTAAAGCAGAGTGAATAACTGATGTTTTTGTTCATCAACCTTGTCAAAGAAAATAAGTCAAATGACAAAATAGTGTGAATTAGCCCAACACTAAAAAAGCAATCTGCCAAAAAGCAACAAGCAAACCGTGTCCCTGAAAAAATCCTCTCTACTCTTTTGAGACTTTTCCAAGTTTAATGTTTTAAGAAATTTATCTCAATTCAGGAATAGTTCAAAATGTTTGCAAGTGCACTGTTTTTGAAAATAAACATTTATTGAATAAATGATGAAACAAACTTTTTTAATCTGAATGTAACAGTGACTGCCTTCAAGACTGAAATCAGGATGAATTGTAGTAGTTCTATAGTTCAAACCTGGCTTTTGTTCACAGAGGTAGCTGGCATTTCTTGAAGTGATTCATGATATAAAATAGCAGAATGTGACAAATAATGCTGAGATCCATTGATTAATATATTTGGATGCAGCTAGACCTTTGTGACTGTTTTCCAACAGTTTGTGATGGAGCAAATCAACTAGTAATTATATTGCTCACCTCTATTTAAGGGCAAAAATACCCAGATTTATCCTAAAGAGAAGAAACTCCTCAAAGATTTTAAACTCCTAAACAATGCCTTAAAATCATAGCCCCTGTCAGGACTAATGAGAAATTTTGCTTAGGCAAAGAAAGTTCTGGCATCAGATATCATGCCATCCTAAGTATCAAAAAGACAGTATAGAATTGAGTCATTATACTGTAAAAATGTAC
Organism: Pandion haliaetus; assembly: GCA_013401275.1. Lineage (NCBI taxonomy): Eukaryota > Metazoa > Chordata > Aves > Accipitriformes > Pandionidae > Pandion > Pandion haliaetus. The sequence continues at coordinate 38,604 of VYZV01042217.1, forward strand.
AGATAATAGAATTTGCTCCATCAAATTAATAAACTCAATTCTATTGCTAGCTGCTGTTAATACAAGAGCACTTTTTCTTTGTGGAAAAAATGAATGGTAATTATTTCAAAGACTACGTGTTGACGAAGATCTACTGATGAACAGGATGCCATTTACATGGGATCAGCTTTAGAAAGGAATCGTGAGCTGTGGCTGTAGATAATGACACTTTATATAATCTTGCTATATAGGGATGCTATATTATGAAGAATAATTCACTTTTTCATGTGTTAAACTCCACCTGTTGCCCATTCCCTCAAGATCACATGGCTAAACTTTTGGAACTGGAGACTAAAAGTGTAGACATTGTATTTTACATTTGGTACATTGCTGGCTCATTAGAGCCTCCTGGAAGCTTCCTTCAGGAACTAGCCATTAATGCAAAATTAGTTTTATTAATGTCTGGTTTCTTATATTACAGTGTAAGTGTTTGCAACTGCAGGAAGTGGAATTTGGGCCATGCCCTTTTGAATCAAAATTTCTAGAAATCAGCCTAGGAAGAAGGAAAGAGTGAGTTAGTGAATGAGTCCCAAAGACTGATATTTGGATTTCTAGTCATTGTACTAATTATCTTTTTTTTTTAATCTGAGCTAAGTTCCAGTAGTGAGGCAAGTTTAATCTAGAAAAAGAAAAAGGGAAGCAAGGAAGAAGACAGCCAAGTAATTATGATACAACTGAGTGAACATTACAGAGGATTTAATGAGGAAGGTGATTTAAATGGCAAGGGATAGAGGGATGCTAGATCACTTGAATATTCTGAAATGCTGAAGTGCATTAAGCAG
>VYZV01042218.1:988-12298 GCA_013401275.1 Pandion haliaetus
CCCTGCTAAAGGAACCTGGTGTTCTCCAGCCTGGAGATAAACGGCATGGCCCCGCTGCAGACCATGCCACCCTCCGAGAAGAAGCGGGTCCTCAAGCGGCCACCCATCCTGGAGGACTACATCAACGTGACGTCCACCGAGGGTACCAGGGTCTTCGTGGTTGTGAGAGATGATCCTTCTAGGACAGGGGTGGAGGTAAGGAGGGATCTGAAGGCTGGGCTTGCTTCTTTGTGACCCCCATCCAGTTCAGGAGGGGATCTTTGATGAAGCACGAAATGTTTGTGCTGAGCGTCGGTGTGAACGTTGGTATGTGTCCTCTGGTCCTGGCAGCTCCCCGATTCCCTGGGCTGGAATGCACGCAGGCCACTCCACTTGCTGGGGGTGCCTTTCTCCTACCTGAAGCAACAAGTGGACGAAGAGGTATCACATCTTAGACCGACCTTCCCGTCTTCCCCTGCCACCCCGGGATAGCCACAGCATTGGCCCCCAAATCCCTGTTCCCCCCAGCCACGGGTTAGCAGGGCGTCTCTGACCCCCCGCCTCTCGTCCTCTTTGTGCTCAAGCGTCGACGGCGTGTTACGGAGGCGTCGCAGCAGCTGACAGAGATAATAAACAGGTGAGGTGTTGGGATGAAATCCCGCTCCTATCCCTGCCGCACTGTCGCGTGCGGCTTCCGAGATGCTCCAGTGGGGTCCAGGTTTTGGCGAGCTGCGAGCAGAAGAGGCTCTTTGCCCTCAACATCCCCAGCTTGGGAAGTCCGGGTGTAATTCCCAACACTGCCCTGACTCCCTGGATGGTTTGGGGCAAGTTAATTCTTTCTTGCAGTTGCCTCCAGAGCGAGACCAGCGCCGAGAGCCCAGAGGCCAGGGGGGAAGCGGAGCCGGCAGAGGAGGAGGAGGACTGTGCACTGCATTGCCTCTGGGTGGACAAGTTCACTCCCCGGCGCTACATGGAGCTGCTCAGTGATGATGTGAGGTGCTAGGATAAGTCAGGGCTCGGGTTTGGGTGCGTTTACCCCTTCTATAACTCTTCCTTAATGCTGTGGGATCGAGGTTTTGTGGTGCTGCCTTTGATCATGGGGGCTTTGGGAAACACTGGCTGGGGAGGTCTGTCCGTGCTAGCCCTGCCCGGGAGCAGTCCTGCTGCCAAGAGCTTGGGGCAGGGGTTTTTCAGCTGTAGACTGTGGACGTTCTGACAAAAGAGATTCTAAAGATGAGCAAAATAAGACAAAAAACATTAGGTGGACTTTAGCCAGGAATTGTTGCCTTTTTTTTTTTTTTTTTTTTTTTTTAATACTAGAAGTTTGGTAGGGAGTTGGAAATGATGGAAAAGGCTGAGAAGTGCTGGGTTGAGCTGAGACGGATGAGGGGCAGCAGGGATGGGGCCCGATGTGACTTGTCCTCGGTTACCCTGTGGGACGGTGGCCGAGCCAGGAAGGGAAGCCGCGTTTCCAGGCTGTCCCAGAGACATGCCAGGTGGAAACCCGAGCAGCCTCTCCCCTAGCATGGGAATGACGTGCTGCACGCTCGAGGTCTGTCTGGGCAGACATGCTCTGCGTTGCCTCCCTGGGCTTGGCTCCTTCCTCTGCAGGCCACGCTGGTTTTTAAGCCTTGAAGGAGAGACTTTCTCTATCCTCAGCCAGATCCTTCCGAGGTTTGATGGGGTTTGCTTGCTTTCTTGCCCAACATGCAGTACACAAACCGCTGCCTTCTGAAGTGGCTCAAGCTCTGGGACACGGTGGTATTCGGGAAGGAGAATGCTGTGAAGAAGGCCAATCCCAGTGCCAAGGCTCATCCTCCATTCAACCAGCCCAAGGAGCAGCAGAATAAGTGGAAAACGAAGGTGCAGCTCACAGAGGAGATTCTGGAGGCTGAGCTGGACCAGCACAAGAGACCCAAATACAAGGTGAGCAGGACAGGAGGCCGCTGTGGTGGGTCTCCTCTCCAATCCCCCTCATCCCAGGAGATCTTCCAGTACAGATCCAGGAGAAATTTGATTCCTTGTTTCTCCTTAGAGAATGTGGGGTTTTCTCATTTCTTCTTCTGTTTGGGCTTGGGTAATGTGATAACAAGGGGAGAGGAACAGACAAATTAAATGGGTCAGTTAAGGAAAGACAAACCCTTTTTAGCAGAGGTTGGTCTTGACTTTTTTTGTTAGGGACAGGCATGTCATGCCTTAGAGCTAGAGTTTCTGCATCCAGAAAAGAGCAATGATGCTCAAATGCTGAAGGGAGCAGAGATAACATACCCAGGTCAGCTTACCAGCTTCGACTTGTCTAGAGAGAGGATATGAAAAAGGGGAAATGAAAAGATATGCTAACGGCATTACTTCTTGGGAGTGTAATTCTGGAGGGGATTTTGATCAGCGTTTTCTATCTGTCACCCTGCAAATTTAAACGTATGCACGCGAGAGGCTGCCAGGATGACTCTGTCACCTCTGAGAGTTTCTGTTACATTCTCCTTCCTCCAGTGACTTTCCCTTCTCCCTGTGTGCTTACAAACCAGTGCAGCAGCTCCCAAGACCAGTTTGCAGCCTGCAGAGCCTTATGCCTTGCGCGGCAGCCTCGGTCAGCGCTGGAGGAAGCACTGCCTCGCTGCTTGCCGGGCTGACGTTACCTCTCTGCCGCAGGTAGCCCTGCTCTGCGGCCCACCCGGCTTGGGAAAGACCACGCTGGCCCACGTCATCGCGAAGCACGCGGGGTACAACGCCGTCGAGATGAACGCCAGGTGAGTCTGCGCTGGCTGCCCAACCCTGCCCCGGAAACTGGTGGAGGCGATGCCGTGCTGGAGGCGATGCCGTGCCGGAGGCGATGCCGTGCCGCGCCGCAGCAGCCTGGCACTGGCTTGTCTTGCAGTGATGACCGCAGCCCGGAGGTTTTCAAAACCCGCGTTGAAGCTGCCACCCAGATGAAGTCTGTCCTGGGCGCCAATGAGAAGCCCAACTGCCTGATCATCGATGAGATAGACGGCGCGCCCTCGGTAAGCCCAGCCTGGATCTGGCCACCTTTTGCATTAACCACGTAATTATTGCCCTCTTAGCAGCTCAGCCTTTTTAGGAGCGGTTTCTTGCCTCTGAACAGCAAGAATTCATCCCTTCTGTCCTTGATTTTTTTTTTTTTTTTTTTTTTTNCTGCTAAACATCATCCACCGTAAGGATGTGGAGGGCGAGGCGGCAGCTGGCACAGCCCGGAGGAGGCGGCGCGAGGGCGGACTGTTGCTCAGGCCCATCATCTGCATCTGCAATGACCAGTTAGTATGAACTGGGCATCTGGGGAGGGATGGAGAGCTGATAGCCCTGCACCAGGCGAGGAGGCAGCTGCTGTTGCCTCCAGCTGACGCCTTCCTACGCTGAGTTATCTGCCGTCAGACCTGCGGCTTAGAAGTACTTTATGGAAAGTAAAACTGCAACACTCTCAGCTTTCCTGAAACCCCCCAGCTTTTGCATCTGCTGGGGTGACTTGTAGCTAGCTGTGAGCGTACAGCTGCGTTTGCGCGTGCCCAAGCGTGCAGTGGTGTACAGGCAGCTGCTAAATAACCCGCCTCTCTCTGAGCAGAGCATTAATAGCTGGATTTCTTCCTCTGCTAGGGTCGCTCAGAGACCCCTGTGCTTCCCTTTGCCAGGTACGTCCCTGCTCTCCGGCCGCTGCGGCAGCAATCGTTCCTGCTAAACTTTCCTCGGACGGCGCCATCCCGGCTCGCCCAGCGGCTCTGCGAGGTGCGGTGCGGCCGAGGGCTCCTCTTGCCCCACAGGCCGGCCGGCCTTCGCCGCTGACCCCCCCCTCTCCTGCAGATCGCCCTGCGGCAGGGCATGCGGGCAGACATGGGCGCGCTGCTGGCGCTGTGCGAGAAGACGGAGAACGACATCCGCTCCTGTATAAACACCCTGCAGGTACTGGTGTCGCCGGGAGGTCTCTGGGGGACACGGACTTGCTGCAGCTCTTGACTTGATCTGAGCTCAGATGGGGATGGAGGGAAAAAACTGTGTCCCGTGCAGATCCCTAAAATGCCCACCCTGTCCCCTGTGTTATTTTTAACCTTGATTCCCCTACAAATGGAGGAGGAGCAGCGAGGTGCCGCTGTCTCCAGCTTTCCTCAGCACCAGCTAGCTATTGCGGGCATCCCCTCCCTCCCTGTGGTGCCTGTACCCCCTCCCCAGCCCCTTGCTTGTGTTGCAGTTCCTGCATGGCCGAGGCCAGAAGGAGCTGAGCGTGCAGATGGTGCAGACGATGAAGATTGGCTTGAAGGACCAAAACAAGGGGCTCTTCTCCATCTGGCAAGAGATCTTCCAGCTCCCAAAGGTCCAAAGGTAAAAGGGGGCGGATTTATTGGGTCTCCTGTCTGCTTGTGCCACACTGCTTTGTGGTACCCCTGACCTGCTTGCAAGACCTGCAGCGGAGAAACCTGAAAGATCCTGGAGAGCTGGTCTGCGCTGCAGCAGACATGGCTCCGTTTCAGCCGATTTGTGTGTCCAGACGCTCTTTGGGCTCTCTCTTTAGCGCCCAGTAATTTGGCATCAGTATTGCCTTCAGTCCAATTTGCAAGGGTCCAAATATTCCTTGCTGGTCCATTCAGCGCCGGGGCACCCTGAGCTCTTCCCTTTGGGCTCCCCCCAGGCACAGGATAGGAATGGACCCCGCTTTGCCAACCCAGCTCCTGGTGGGTGACGAGGACCTCTCGCACCTCGGGGGGACGGCTGCCTTCAACGTGTCCTCCCAGCGCTTCCACCACATCTTGCACCTCGCCATCTCCTCGGGGGAGCAGGAGAAGCTCGCCCAGGTAGAGCAGCCAAGGGGGGACACAGGCCCCTTCCCCTGCTGTGTTGTGCTGGAGCTGAGCTCAGAGGGTTGCTCAGGATCCCAGCAGCATGCTCTGACGGGACCATCCGCCCAGCTTCGAGCTGTCCCTAATCCTGCGCCCGCTTCCAGGGTCTGTACGACAATTTCCTGAACATGAAGCTGCGGGACTCCAGTTTCAGCTCAGTGTGCTTGGCCCTGGAGTGGCTGGGCTTCTCCGACCTGCTGAGCCGGGCTGTCCTGCACGAACAGAGCTTCCAGCTGATGCGATATCTGCCATTCCTGCCCGTGGCTTTCCATCTGCTCTTCGCCGCCACCAGCATCCCCCGGCTCGCTTATCCCAGCAGCCAGCACGAGGCAAGTACCGGGGAGGGCATGGCAGCAGCGTGGCTCCAGCTCCGTCACCCACGGGGACGTCTGTGGTGGCTGCCGTGGCTGAGCCGTCCCTGCCCTCTCCACCCAGGCCCTGGCCAAGCAGAACCACATGCAGAACCTCGTTGTGTCCATGGTGTCGGGGATAACGCCCAGCGCCCGCAGCCGCGCGGGCCAGCAGTCTCTCGTCTTGGAGGTGCTCTGTCTGCTGCTGGACATCATCGCTCCGAAGCTCCGACCGGTGAGTGCCCACCAGCCTCCTCTCGCTGCAGTGGCAGGGGACCTGCCTGGGTGACATGTCCATCTGCAACGCCCTCAGTGAGGGCTGGGACACGTCTCCTGCGCTGCATCACCCAGGCTGAGCTATCCTGGACCTCTGTCCCGAATTTGGGGTCAGTTTGTTACTGCAGCTGATGCAGAAGTCAGAGGGAAGTCGGGGACGCCGTGCTAAGATACCTGGGTGCATGGGGGGAATCCTGCACCTCCTGGACCCCTGCACCCTGGGGGTGGGCTTGGCTGAGCCAGGGTTTGGGGAGATGTTGCAGTCTCCTTACCCTGCGGGCTGCTGAAGGGGACTGTCCCTGCTCTGCAAAGTACACGTGTCCCTAATAGGAAACTAAACTTGGTCTGAACCTCGCGGGTATTAACTGTCCTTTCTCATACAGAAACAAACCCCGTGCTTCAGGTTATTTTTATGTGTAGAAGTCATTGTGGATTAGTGATGCTCTCCCCTGTCTGGGCTCCACTTTCCTCCCCAGGTGAACACCCAGCTCTACAGCCTGAAGGAGAAGCAGCAGCTGGCAGACCTCATCAGCACCATGCTGGCCTACAACCTCACCTACCACCAGGAACGCCTGCCCGAGGGCCAGTACGTCTACAAGCTCGACCCGTAAGTCCCGAGGGTGGGGAGAAGGCGTAGGGGTCGAAAATAACAGCAGAGAGTTCAGGAAGGAGGCTGAGCCTGAAAGCATCGTGGCATCGAGTTGGTTTCTTGCAGCTAGAGCTCAGAGGTTTCTCTGGTGATGGCAGCTGGGTTGGCGCAAGCTGCCCGGTGCTGGGGTGGCTGCAGGGACCCGACTTTCTCCAGTGGCAGCTCTGTGGGGATTATCTGCTTGGTTTTTTTAAAGGAGGAGCCCTGGAGCCTTGCGGGTGCTCAGGGCTGCCGCTGGCTTTGCTCTACCCGCAGCGTGGTACAGCTGCCCCCGTCAGCCCCTCGGGCTGAGACCGAAGTGGGACTGGTTTTGCTTTAATGGGATTAAAGGAAAGGAAGCAGCTGCCTTTGGCTCTCACCGGAGCTGGCAGAGGAAGGACCGAAGCTGCTGGGGACTCGTGGCAGCAGGGGAGAGCAGGTCCACCTGGACACATTGCACGCAGGAGGTCACTGTAGCTGCGGTTAATCTGTATATGAACAGCCGGCCATTGCTAGACGAATCGCACTGTGCCTTAAGTATATACGGAACAGTAAACGCTCCCGAGGCTTTGGTGAAGTAATACAGACCCGACCACAGCTAGGAGCAATGCTAATGTCTTCCTGGTGCAAAGTTAATTACAAAAATTAGCCTCTCTTAAATCAGGCAGCTGTATCTAATTACAGTGAAGTGCTTTATTATTTTTTTTCCCCCCACGGAAAGGCCTGTAGGAGCTGCAGGGGCTGGAGGGAGCCGTCCTGCCCTGCCCTCCCCACGCCAGGCTGTGCCACCGAAACACGGCTGTGGGGGAACCGCGGGACATCTGGGAGCCACGTGGCACAAGCAGGCGCGTTGCTTGGCTTTGCTTCGCTTTTTTTGCAAATTCTGAGCCTGTTTCCTGGCCATGCGCAGCGATGATGGGGACCGTGGGGGTGTCACGTCCCAGTGGCACTTGCGAGTCACATCCCAGCATCTGTCTGGCAAAGCAAGCTGTTGTCAACAGCAAAACCCATGTTTTCTCTTTAAAACTTTTAAAATCATAGATGTGACGGCTAATTTCTGAATGAGTGCGAAGCCACCTGATGTAGGACTTTGCTCCCTTTATTTTAAGGGGAATAATATTGAATGTGAATAAAGCGTGAAATATTTACACCAGGCAGAGGAACCAGCCCAGCTGGCTCCTTGGTGCTAGGGCTGCGCCTGGGCTTTTGCTGTACCGAAACAGGCCTAACTCGGGATCTGGTGCACAAACCTCATTAAGAATAAAACTGCTCTGATTAGCCAAAATCACTGTTCATGGCCGTATCTCAATTAAACGCCTCCCCGCAGGCACCTCGGGGTTCACGCGAAGGGTTGTAGTGCCCCTCGTGCCCAAGCTGTGATGTGACTGTGGCTTTTTCAGAGCAATCTGTTCGGCACAGACCCGCCTGCAATTTCCTCTTCTTGCATTAAAACCAAGATTAAAAAGCACGTTATCCCTCCTGAGTTCCCATTCAGCTGAGTTGCCCTGCAGTAACCTGGCTCCGCACGCCCGGTACCGTTCGCTGGGCATCTTCAAACGCTGCTGTTGGACGCGTAGACTCGGAAAGGGCAGCGATGGGGAAACTGAGGCACCGGGGCCGGGATCATACCGAGAGGCTATGGAGGGGATGGAACTGGGCGTCCGGTGGGTGTCCTGTGCCCGTGTCAGGCTGTTTGCAAAATGCTTTTTATATTTTCAGTATTGATTTATTTTCTCTGCTTCCGCCTCTCCACGATGCAGGAACGTGGAAGACGTCTGCCGGTTCCCGGACCTGCCAGCTCGCAGGCAGCTGACCTACCAGGCCAAGCAGCTCATCGCCAGGGAGATCGAGATGGAGAAGATGAGGAGGACGGAGGCTTTGCTGCAGGCGCGAAACCTGGGCGAGGTAAGGAGGGCTCACGGTGTCCTGTGGTTTCAGGGGGGTGGCGGGTCCCTCGATGGGGATAAAGTCCTTAGGGCTGGTGTGGGGACCTGGTGTCTCCAAAGCAGCCAGTGGCTTTTGCTCTGTGAATGGAAATCCAGGATTAAACTCCTCCAGTCGCAGCCCTCTGCCTGCCCATCTGCCTTCAGGGCAGCACATCCGCGCAGGGGTCACGTGCCCGAAAGGCTCATCTTTTTGCAGGAATTGCGGAAAGAAATGCTCGCTCTGAGTTAAAGCTTTAAACCCTTTGACTCTCTAACAAGGGCTGCGATGAGATGGGAATTTTAGTTCGTCTGGCTGCGATTTGTGCATGTCCGGGGGGGAGCTGACCTGCTCTTCCCTGCCTGCACGTTCCCTTGCTGCTTCACTTCGATCCTCCCAAAGGTCCCAAAGCCCCTGGGAGGAGCGGAGTTACTCTGCCCACTGCTGAAACCTTCTGTGGAGCAGTGGGCAGGAGGCAGGAGAAGGTGGAAATGGGTGGAAAAGGCTGAGAAACAGCTCAGGTGGAGCTGGTGCCTGCCCTGCCCTGGTGCCACAGGGATTATTAATCCCCGAGAGCCCCTTCTTGCAGCTGAAGGGCTTTCTCGGGGGATGTATGGGGCGAAGAGATGCTGCAAAAACATCTTGGAAGCCTCCTTGTTTACACAGTGCCGACCATGAAGTCCCAGGGAAAGGCACTGCAACCGCACACGTGCCCAAAGGGCTGCCAGGGCCAATCCCACATGCTGCTGCGAGACAGAAAACGATGAAAAAATCATTTGGATATTGTAATCGAACCCAGCAGCAAATAGAGGGGGGGTGCGGGACGGGTGACAAGGTGCCGTCCTGCCCTCAGGCTGTGCATCACNCCTTGAGCTTGGCCAGCCCCAAGGGGACCCTCGCTCAGAGCTCTCCTCCCCGCAGGAGCCCGGGAACGGCCTCGGCGAGGCGGGGGAGCGAGCGGACGCGGGGCCGGCAGTGACCCCCAACCACCAGCAGCGCCTGGAGCACATCGTCCGGAGGGCGGCCGTGGAGGACAAGGTGAGGGGGGCTGCAATTTTTAGCTAATTTCCAACCAGCATCTACCTTGGCTGCTAGAGACTGGCTGTCTCCATTGATATTTATTTATTTTTAGTAGAGTTTCTTTTAAATAGAATAGTTCGGCACCACGCATCCCGTGAGTGCATCGCTGGGATTACAAGATCGGGATGAATTAGATCTGGGTGACATTTATGGATGTGGCCTGTGAAACTTTCAGGGGTGAAGAAGGAAAGAGATGTGGATATTTGGGCTAAAATAACCAAATTTTGGCTCTCTGGAAGCTGCAGCGTCAGGGGGAGAGCTGCTCGGGGGCTGTGGAGGTATGTACACGGGTTGGGAAGCTGCAGGGGAAACTATCCATCCTCTGCCGGCGCAGCTGGTGAGCCGGGCTGGCCCCACCCCGGGCATCCCGATAGTGGCCAAGAGGAGGAAGAGGTGGTCCCCTGCCACCACCCCTCTCCACGAGCTCAGCTGTGAGACCTTGGCTGTCCGTAAAACCCCGCTTTAGCACAACGGACCTTAAAGTTTGTCTTTCCTACCCAATTTTGAATGCTGTTTGCATTTTACCGAGGCCGCTGGCCCTTTCTGCAGGATTTGCATTCGGCTCCTGCTCAGCGGCTTCCTCCTGTGCCCAGTGCTTGAAGGGGGAAGGAGCTGGTGCAGCCCCGAGCATGGGGTGACGGCCCCGCGCGAGAGCCCCAGCGAGGGGCTCCTCTGAACTGCCTTAGATGCTGCCTAGGGCTGACTTAGCTTAAAATTGGGCAGAGCTGAGCGGTGTCACTGGGGGTCTAGCCTTGCACTGAGCTGCCAGAGAGAAACTGGGTTTGCTTTTGGCTCTCTCTCAACGTGAGCTGTAAACGCAGGCGCCGACAGAACCCCACTCACCTTCTGCTTTTTGCTTTTCGCAGCCCGAGACCGACTTCTTTGGGCGGCCGCTTCGGCGGCGGCAGGTGGCCACGGCCCTGGGTAGGTGGCAGAGGGACGGGTGCTGCTGGGGGTGGGCGTTCGCCGTGCTCGGACCCCACACCAGTGCCCAAACAGGGGCTCTGTCCCAAAGTCCTGCACCCCGACGGGACATCAGCGGGCTGGGGAGGGGATATTGAGCGAACTGACCCCGATGCAGCAGGCAGGGGGGTGCCTGCGGGCAGGTCCCTGGATTCTGGCAGCGTCCAAAGGGCCAGCACACACAGGGAGCTGGGGAGCACTGGTGCGTGTACCTCAAGTGTTTGCAGGATCCAGGACGTGGGAGCATCAGCTCTGTTTGGGCAAACCCCTCCCCGTGCAGCCTGGGCGCAGGTTGTAACTTTAAGAGTTTCTGCAAGCTTTTGACATAGATCTTCCTCCTGCAGCCCCTCAGGCCTCCAGGGAAGAGTCGATCGAGAGCCAGATGGGAAAGGCCGTGGGGAAGAGCGACGTCTGGTTCCGGTTTAACGAAGGGGTTTCCAACGCCGTCAGGAGGAATATCTACATCAAGGACCTGCTCTAGCAGGGCAGAGCTGAAGCCCAGGAAATTATATAGATGGAACTGAAGGGATCAGCTGGTGTTTGGCTTTCTAACCCACGGATGGGGCCTGTGTGCATGATCCTTGTTTGGTGTAGTTTTTTAGTACTGACTTGTTTTGTTTAAAAAAAAATAAAATATGTATAAAATAATAAATCATGAAGTTTTGTTCTGTTTATTTCATTTATAAACCCTTAGTTGTCATATTGTGCCTGTTTTGCTGCAAAATTATATCCTACAATATACAAAAGACTATTTAAAATCACTGAAAATGTTTTATAAAAGTTCTCTTCCTTTACAACTTGAAAAATGTGCCTGCTTGACAGCAACAGTGGGAGAAGGGAGTGGAGGTCGGTGACTGGAGACTGCAGCCTAACCCCAGAGAAGCCTTTGCTGCTCATTTCCCCCCATGCTGCCCATCGCCCTTGCTTTCCCCATTCCCCCCCCACATAAAAAAGAAACACTTCTACTACTAAAAATAATAAGACAAGCTGAGGGTAGGCTTTTTGTTCAGGTAGTCATATTAGGAAGCTAGCTAATAAAAAAGTGTACATTCACTGTGGGGGAGCGAGGGGGCTGCAGGAGCCGGTGCGGGAGGGGGCTGACCCCTCAGAGGATGGTGCATTTGCCTTTCTCCACCCAAGGGTTGTTTTTCATCAGCTCCGGGTTCAAGAAGGGATCATCGGGAATGCTGTCCTCGATCCATTTCACAAACCTGCGGAGAGGGGAGTGAAGGGGTAGGCATGGACCACCATTGCAAAACATGTCCCCCTC